>JAPKLX010000500.1:26553-41418 GCA_026898415.1 Leonotis leonurus
AGAAAGTGGGAAGGTAGAAATTTCCCAAACAAGAAACAGGGGCAACGTCCAACTCAGACCTCTCAGAACCAACCACGTTTGCCTGCCCAGGGTCAGCCCTCACAATCAAGTCAAGCTAGAAAGCCAATCTGCCCAACCTGTAACCGAGCGCATTCAGGGATATGTAAGTGGGGCAGTAATGCTTGTTATGTGTGTGGGCAAGTAGGGCACTACGCTAACAATTGCCCAAACCGAGCTAAGACTTCCGGCACTGGAAGTAAACCAAATCTACCTAGGCAAACTCAGTCGATGAAAGCCATAGTGGGGAGTTCGCAGCCGCTGCAACAATAGTCTCCACAACAGATGCCTCAGTATCAAAGAGCATTCGCTCTTACACAGCCGCAGGCGGAGAAGAAAGCGAGCAATCTTACAGGTATGGGTACATTGAAAGGTGTACCTGTATTAATTCTTTTTGATACTGGAGCTTCACATTCATTTATTTCCTCGGTTTGCGTAGATACTCTTGAACTTAAGGTAGAAAGAACAAATCAAAACTTAAGAGTTACTACTCCACTAGGAAAATTTGAAATAATCTCTTATGTATGTCCTAACTTGGAATTTGAGTTAGGATCCCTTAAGTTAAGAGCCGAATCGTTACGTTTGTTACCAATGTGGGATACTGATATTATCCTAGGAATGGATTGGTTAATCCAAAATTTCGCGACTATTCGATGTGAGCAACGTGAAATATCTTTCCAACCAACAGGAAAGGAACCTACTTGCTTTTATGGAATCGATGAGAGAAGAAAACGAGTTTCCATAATTTCTACTTTGCAAGTAGAAAAGATGATAAAAGATAGTGAAACCCGTGCTTACCTAGTACATTTAACTGAGAAAGATCAACCTAAGAAGAAGGTTGAAGATGTACGAGTAGTAAGGGAATACCCAGATGTTTTTCCGGACTCTTTGCCCGGATTGCCTCTAGATAGGCAATTAGAGTTTACTATTGACCTTGAACCTGGAGCAGCTCCAATTTCAAAAGCACCCTATAGAATGGCCCCAAGAGAATTGCAAGAGCTAAAGATGCAATTGCAGGAACTTTTAGATCTTGGTTTCATTAGACCAAGTGTGTCGCCTTGGGGAGCCCCAGTGCTATTTGTCAAGAAGAAAGATGGGACTTTAAGAATGTGTATTGATTATAGGGAACTGAATAAGTTAACCCTAAAGAATAAATACCCGTTACCTCGAATAGACGACTTATTTGACCAACTTCGAGGAGCCGTCATTTTCTCCAAAATTAACTTAAAATCTGGGTATCATCAGTTAAAGATTAGACAAGAGGATATACCCAAGACGGCTTTTAGAACAAGATATGAGCACTACGAGTTTATAGTGATGCCATTTGGTTTAACTAATGCTCCAGCCGTATTTATGGATTTGATGAATCGAATTTTCCACGAATATCTCGATAAGTTTGTCCTAGTGTTCATTGATGACATTTTGATATATTCAAGGGACAAATTGGAACACGAGACTCATTTGAGAATTATCCTAGACAAATTGAGAGCTGAAAAGTTGTATGCCAAGTTTAGTAAGTTCGAATTTTGGCTAAAAGAAGTGAATTTTCTTGGACATATAGTTTCAGCAGAGGGAATCAAGGTTGATCCATCTAAGGTCCGAGCTGTTCAAGAATGGAAGTCTCCAACCACACCAAATGAGATACGGAGTTTTCTAGGTTTGGCCGGATACTATAGGAGATTCATTGAGGGATTCTCCAAGATAGCTAGGCCAATGACTCAGTTACTTCAAAAAGGAGTGAAATTTCAGTGGACCAAGGAGTGTGAGGAAGGTTTCCAAGAGCTTAAGGATCGTTTAACCACAGCACCTGTATTGGCTGTACCAGAACCCGATAAGGTATATACATTGTATACGGATGCATCGAGAAATGGTTTAGGGTGCGTTTTGATGCAAGAGGGAAGAGTGATTGCTTATGCATCGCGACAGTTGAGACCTCATGAATTTAACTACCCTACCCATGACTTAGAGTTAGCTGCTGTTGTTCACGCGCTGAAAATCTGGAGACATTACTTGTACGGATCAAAATGTGAGATCTACACCGACCACAAGAGTTTGAAGTACTTCTTCGAACAAAAGGATCTCAACATGCGACAAAGGAGATGGCTCGAACTTGTTAAGAATTACGATTGTGAAATAAAGTACCATCCAGGTAAAGCTAACGTTGTAGCAGATGCATTGAGTAGGAAGAATCAAACGATGATGGGAATTTCTCTTACGCAAGAAAGAGAATTGATCAAAGAGTTTGAGAAGATGAAGTTAGAAGTGGTGCTACCACCAGAAACCACGGAAGATATTATTGCATCTTTAGTTGTTGAACCCGACTTGAGAATCAGAATAGTGGCAGCACAACGGCAAGATGAGCAACTAGAAAAGCTAAGAATGAAGATTAGAACCGAAGGTCGCGTCGACTACCACGAAGCTGAAGATAATGCCATCATGTTCGGAGATAGAATATGTGTCCCTAACGACAAAGAGCTTAAAGAAGAAATTATGAGTGAAGCTCATAGCACACCTTATACAGCTCATCCCGGAAGTACGAAAATGTACCGAGATCTTAAACAAAAATTCCTATGGGTTGGAATGAAGCAAGATATAGCGTCATTCGTAGAACGATGCTTAGCTTGCCAACAGGTTAAAGCGTTGCATCAAAGGCCATATGGAAAGTTGCAACCTTTAGAAATACCTGAGTGGAAATGGGATCATATCGCCATGGATTTTGTGACCGAATTACCTAGATCAAAACGTGGATGTACAGCCATTTGGGTAATAGTAGATCGACTTACCAAGAGCGCTCATTTCATTCCAATTCCCGTTACGTATGGTGCAGATAAACTCGCTCAACTATATGTTCGTGAGATAGTACGTCTTCATGGAATTCCGATTTCTATCACTTTGGATAGGGATTCCAAGTTTACCTCACGATTTTGGGAGAGTTTTCAAAAAGAGCTAGGAACCCGACTGAACTTCAGTACAGCCTTTCATCCGCAAACAGACGGACAAACGGAGAGAACGATCCAAACGTTAGAAGACACGATTCGAACAATAGTATTGGATCGAGGAGATCAATGGGAGCACGCTTTGCCATTGATCGAGTTCGCTTACAACAACAGTTATCAAGCAACAATCAACATGGCTCCTTACGAAGCTTTATACGGTAGGAAATGTAGATCTCTGTTATACTGGGACGAAGTTGGAGAAAGAAAAGTACTCAGACCAGAAGCGATTGAAGAAATGATCGAGATTGTACACCAAATTAGGAAAAGAATTCAGGAAGCTCAAGATCGTCAAAAATCTTACGCCGACACACGTCGAACAGAATTAAACTTTGTGATCGGAGATAAGGTCTTCCTGAAGGTTTCTCCTAAAAAAGGGATACATCAATTCGGAATTAAGGGAAAACTTAAACCTAGATTTATCGGACCTGTTGCCTACAGATTGGCATTGCCGCCTAATTTTGGCAATGTACATAATGTGTTTCACGTGTCCCAACTCCGAAAATATGTGTTTGATCCAAAACACATTATCCATCAAGAGGAAATGATTCCTGAGTCCAACCTAAGCTATGAAGAAAGGCCAGAATGTATATTAGACCGTAAAGAACAACAATTAAGGAATAAATCTATTCCTTTACTTAAAGTTCAGTGGAGGAATCATGGTTTGGAAGAATGTAATATCCCGCTATTCTACTAGTAGTTATCATATACTGAAAATCAGGATAAGAAAATTTCGTTATAAAAGTTTAAAATATCGATTAGCTAATCAATATTAGTAGTATTATTCATGCATAATATAATTATTGGAATAATGTTAGATATTATTTGAATTCGTTTTGAGTTAATAAGGTTATTCAAAAATGCGTAACTAATTAATTCTTGCGTTGCATAATTGGTTTAGTTCGATATGGTAATTAAAAAAAACTTATACAATTCAAGACTAAGGTTTTAAGATATTGATACTTTAATGGGATACAAATTATTAACCTAGAAAATGTATAACAAAGTAGTAGTATATTTTATATACTATAGAGATGAATATTACTTGTCATTGATAGAATGATGATACATGGAAGGTATTATTGATTTATTTATATTAGACAATTGATAAATTAATTCAACATACTACAAAGAAAATATTAATATTTGAAAAGATGATTATACAATGATATATATATATATATATCATATAAAAGTTTGGATATAATTATTCAATAAACATCTTAAATACTAAATATAATTAACCTATAGTATCTATTATATAAATAAAGCAGTATGTATGTTGATAATAATTATTGATTTGCATAAAATAGTACATAAGTAATAAATAAAACACACACATATATATATGAGTGTACAGTATGCTACAGGCGTGTAAATAACTATAGAGGCTGTTTTGCTATGCCATGACAGCTACTATAATAAAAATAAAATACAATAAGGAATAAATTAAACAAACTAGTAAAGAAATAAGCTGAAGACCTATGAATACAGAATACAGATTTGGCAAAAAGGCAAATCTGTAAATAGAGATATTACAGATTTTCTGTAGATATAAATCTGTAAAGCAGTCTGCAAATGATAAAAAAAAAAGAAGCTGAATGAGAAAGTCTTCCTCGATGGAAGAGAGAAACAAAAAGCAATAGTACTCCCACATGTAAGATGCACTCCTTCCTTTCAATCTCTGCACATAATTAGATATCATGCCCAAAAGTCAAGGATATTAGAGCAACAACAGCAATATACAACAACAAACTCTATGTTGTAGACTAAGGCTAGGTACATAAAATATAGATAGGAAGATACGAAAGATTTTTTTTCAAAGATTTAAACAGTAACACTCAAGTACATAGGAGATATCTCTTGTGCAGCATAACAATCCAAATGGCCTATTTATACACCTCGGCCATCCAGCAAACACACTCTTAAAACCTTGCAAAATAGTCTCAAAAATCACTAGAATCTAATAAGAGCTTAAGGAAGTACTCTGCCCAAATCCTCCCCCACAAGAAGTACCCCATCCATCTCAAAGCAAGGAAGTATTAGTTCTTGAGGTATATCAAGTTAATGTTTTGATTTTATTCTTTTAACATTTCAGTTTTAAAGCATTTCTTTACCTTAAAACAGAATTAGGGAGATAAAACCATCAGTTAGATACCAATCATTAGAAATAAGAACATAGACACACATTTTAGAATTTAGAACATATGCATATTCTGATTTTCAAAACATAGATATGTGTATATATGTGTGAATGTACACGGTTCATATCTTAGTCTTATTAAACGTTAAGTTCAGAATTAGCAAAACTGAACTTAGAACTTAGACTCCATAAAACTGAACTTAGACTCCATCCTCCACAAAACTTTAAGAACAAAGAGGTAAAATTTAGAAGCTTATAAATGTTTAAAGTTCAGAATTAGCAAGTCTAGAACTTAGAAGACTGAGAAGCTTGTTTAGATTCTAAATTTTTTAAGAACCAAGTCACAGATTTCAGAACACACATACATATATATATATATGTATTCAGATTTAGAACAAAACATTCCAGAATGAGAAAACCAACTCAAAAGTTATAAAAATCCCAGAAATTAAAAATAGAGAAACTACCTCACATTGCAACCAAACCATTGGAATTAAAAAACCTTGCTTAATCCTTCTCCACCTAAGCCTCAAAGCCTCGGTCAAAACAGAGAATAAGGAATTAAGAGATTTTAAAAACAATTTCAGAAGAAAATCTAAACATGCAGATTCACGTTTTGAAACTTTAAATACAGAAATAGAGAAGGAATAGAAATAAATGAAATTTAGGTGTTACAAACTGAAAACATAATTCTAAACTGGAAAGAAATAAGAAAGAGATGAGAAACTACCTTGAGGTCGACGACGGCTGGCGGGAGGAACTCCGGCGAGAGCAGGGTGTCACGCCCGCCCTCCGCTATGGATAGCGAAGTCGGGGGAAACCGTGACTTGGGAAGGGATTAAAGAAACCGGTATAGAGATGGGGCAATGGAACATAGACTAAACTGAACAACAATCTCATAACTGAGCGAATAATTCATCATATATGATTAGCAAGAAGGGACTTGAGTCTTATGCTCAATACATAATAACTTATCATGAAGGAAATTTGAGTCTTTAGGTTTATTACACAAAAACCTCATACTGGCAGCGGAAAGTTACTTGGATCGCTAAAAGCTCTACATGTGTGAAGACATGTAGAACCCCCAAGAGTCAATTAATAAGAGATCGACAAAAAGCCCGAACGTAGCACTCCTCCTTCATCATCGCTCAACCTGCACATTTATAAATATATGCAGGGCTGAGTACAAATTGTACTCAGTAGACACATGCCAAAATCGCACACATACATATATAATTGTCATGCCATTGGAAGTGAAACATAGGGATTTTGTCTCTAAAGAACCTATGTTCACTAAAATCCTTTTGTGAAATCTTAAAGTTCGATTGCAATCTAAGTTCTTTAGTAATCTACCATATCTGTAACTTCTTCTTCTTCTTTGTGTCGGGAAGGTGGCCACCTTCCACGAACACCTTGACCGGTCAACATCTAGATGACTCACGGTCCTTTGTGTACACTAGTTCGAGTGGAGACGCTAACCCACTGGAACCCGAATTCGATTATCATATAACAGATAGGTATCATACATAAATCAAAAACATTTCTGGCAAGACAGTGCTTTTGAAAACATCTCATTTCTTTTGAAAACATGCACACATATATTTTCATAGGGTAAGAAAGCCTACCTCGTTGAATCCTTTCTTATCTTCACAGATTAACTTTTCCTGATCTTCGAACCTTCGCCTCCGTAGTAACCTTAAATAATTCTCGTAATAAGATTCTCGGTTCGAATACAAGTTCTTTTCTTGATTATCCTTAATCATAAGGAAATACATAAATTCTAGAACTATTCTTGTATTGAAATTCTATTCGTCTCCGTGTTCTAAGGATATATTTTCCTTTCATACATAAATAATTACGTTGGAATTATCATCATAATTTCTCAATTAATGGTCATTCTTCTAATTGTAACATGTGATATGATTAATCCAAATAATAATAATGATGACAATATTCTTTAATCCAATAATTTAATTATTTCGGCCCACTAACTTTCAACCTTCTCGACCCACAAACCTTAATCCTCTCACCCAATCATTTATCCTATTCTTACTCTTAAGATTTAGTTTTAGCTAACCCCACATTCTTCTTCTATACAATCTGTTTCCTCCCTTTCCCTCTATCTGTTCCTCCTTCCCCTCTACCTATTTCTCCTCTATCTGTTTCCACTATCTGCTCAACAGCAGATAGTCACTCGTTCTCCTCCAGCACCTAGCAGCGAGCTGCTCTTCGCCAAGACAGCAGCGAGCTGCTCCTCGCCAAGACAGCAGCGAGCTGCTCCTCGTTGTCTTGCCTTCTCTCTCGCTGCTCCACTATCTGTTTCCCTCTCTTCTACACCATCTGTCCTACTAAAGCATCACAACAACGAGCTGTTTTAGTTAAACAACAACTGCAGCGGGCTGTTCCCGCTCTCTCTCGCTCCCTGTCTCTCTCTCGCTGTCCCCGTCTCTCTCTCGCTGTCCCCGTCTCTCTCTCGCTGTCCCCGACTCTCTCTCGCTCCCTGTCTCCCTAGCTCCCTGTCTCTCCCTTCTATCTGCCCTCTGCCTCTCTGTTTTTCTCTCTCGCTGTCCCCGTCTCTCTCTCGCTGTCCCCGTCTCTCTCTCGCTGTCCCCGACTCTCTCTCGCTCCCTGTCTCCCTAGCTCCCTGTCTCTCCCTTCTATCTGCCCTCTGCCTCTCTGTTTTTCTCTCTCGCTGTCCCCCCAACAACGAGTTGTCCTTCTAACTTTTGAATCAATTATTAAGGTAATTAATTACCTTAGTAATTGAAATCAACATTAACAACACACTACTACGCGAATCATTGTTACTCACTTATAATAACAATAACTTTACTGTCTGTTGTGTAAATAAGACAGGTAGTTAAATCTTAACATATTCTATCCATTAATTTCTAATCTGATTAAGTTGTTATAACTCTATCACTATTAGCACATGTGCAAAACACCATTGCTCTATCACTAACAGCGAGCTGTCTTTCTCTCGCTGTTCTGTCCCTCTAACAGCGAGCTGTCTCTCTCGCTGTCTGTTTCCTCTACGATCTGTTGTCTACTTTCTGTTTATCTATCCGCTTTTACTCTGTTTTTTCCACTATCTGTTCTTCACAATTTCTCGTCCTTAAGGTATAATTTCCTCTTTTCTTATTTTCGATTAATTAAGACTTTAGCTAGGAGTCAAGATATTATTTTCTTGTTTTGGTTTTCAGTTTGATTATGAACTAATAATTCTCTTGCTCGTAAATTTCAAGAAATACTTGAGTCTTATGAGTGTTCTGAAATTGCAGGTTGGTTCCGGGGTTGGTTTGAGGTCATTCGAAGTCATTCGGGCTGTTTAGGGCTGTAGCGATCGTGCATTACATCTTCCAAACGCTAGCTAAGTCCTACACCTTCCCTTCTCTTTATGTCTATTATTCCTTCTATGTTTCGTGGATTTCTAGTTCAAACTAAGAAGGTTTAAAGGATGGGAAGGATAGTTCTATAACACCTCAGTTCAGTTCATTATTAACATATCATAGTGTAAATTCTACCTTCATGATTTAGTAAAAGGGAAGCGTAGCTAATAAAAATAAAGGCTATGAGTAGAACTATTTACCTTATGATTTGCTACACTTCTCCTTTCTTGATTCTTTCCTTAAGTCTCCAATTCGGCAGCGTTTTGGTATGGTGATATTTGGGTGTGGGTTAAGCTAAAATCCCTCCCCTTTATATAGAAGCTTGAATTCCTAACTTCACTAATCCTATGCGTTTGCTTATTCCTTTGGGTTTGCAGGCATGGCGATTGGGGAGAAGCTGGAGCGTCACTGTGCAGCCTAGATTAGTAGGGAGTAGAGTGCTTGTTACACGCTAATGCCTTGCTAAATCTGATTATGGGGAATCTAACCGTTTGCACGCTTGCCTCCTTTCCTACACTACCGATCCATGCTGGCGTCTTACGTGTATTCATATAGATTATGTATATATATATATATATATATGTGTTTCCCACCTTGGCTAGGCGCGGGTTCGAAACCCAGCAGCCTCATTTATATAGCATTCTTCCTTTATATATATATATAGCTGCATATTACACTAGTTATACCCCTTAATTTAACAAATAAGTATTTCTACAATTCATAATATTATACCATAGGTCTTGATGTAAAACGGTAACGAATAACGAATAGTGCGTATCGTAACAATGAAGGCTAATAATAGCAACTAACAACATATCTTAGGTTAAATAATAACGAAGTTTGCTATTCATCATCTATTTTAAATACGTACTTGAAACCCTTGGTTTCGAAAAAAAGACAATTTCGAGGAATTCACTACTTATACCGGAATTCAAAATGCGGGGTATTACACAGGGAGAGATCGAGAATTAATGAAGGAACTGAAAAATTTAGAAACTGGAAGTATTAGGACTAGGTTTCAAACCATAATCAAAATTTAGGGATGTGTAGTTCAGAATTAAAATTTGAAGAAAGAAAAGATAGGAAAATGTCACGACCGCCCTTCGCTAAGGATAGCGAAGTCGGGGAACCCGTGACTAAAGGAGGGATTAAAGAAGCGGGAAAAGAATTTGGGGTTTGATGAAACATCTGGTTAGACTGAAGGGTACATCCATAATAATAATAAGTCATAACATCAAGTTTGGTTTTAGAACAACCGATAATTTAGACTGAGTTTAATAGAAGTCTAGTACAATTTCATAACATGAAACATCAACATTTTGCAGCGGAATAGGATCAAAACAAAGTTTACATGTATGAGGACATGTAAACCCCCAAGAGTTCCTTAATAGCAAAAGAGTTCGACAAAGCTTTGTAGAACACCTCCTCCCATCATTGCTCAACCTGCACATTTAGAAATATATGCAGGGCTGAGTACAAAAGTACTCAGTAGACACATGCCGAAATCGCATGCTTACAATATATATATGTCGTGCCAAGATGAGTGAAACGTAGAGATTTTGTCTTTAAAGCACCTACGTTCACTAAATTCTTTTTGTGAAACTTACAGTTCGACAGCTGTCTAAGTTCTTTTAGTAATCTACCATATCTATATCTAGTGTGTACCGGGAAGGTGGCCACCCTCCGCGGATACTTGACCGGTCAACACCTTCGTCGACTCACAGTCATATTGTGTACACTAGTCCGAGCGGGGTTGCTTACCCACTGGGACCCGAATTCGATAAATCATATCAGATAGGTATCATACAAATCATAAAACATTTTCATGGCAGACATTGCTTGAAATATCCATTTCGATTCAAAGCTTTTGAAAAGAAATAACATAAATACGGATAAGCACACTCATTTGATTTTGTATAGGAAAGCCTACCTCGTTGTATTTTTCCTTGTCTTTGAAGCTTAACCTTTCCCGGTCTTCGAACTTCTACTTCCGTAGTACCCTTAAATAAATATCGTAATAAGTTACTTGGCTTTTGAGTATAAGTTCTTCTCTTAATTATCTTTAAGTGGAAATGAAATAATATTAATTTGAGAACTAATCTCTCATCTTAGTTCTACTCGTTCTTTAATACTAAAAGAGAATGTATTCTCTTAGACATACTTGAATAATTCCTTTGAAATTTTAATTAATGATCATTCTTTCATGCAATTAATTTGATATGATTAATCAAATTAATAAATATTCTTTAATTTTGAATACTTTCCTCCAAAGCTTTTAATTGATTAATTAAAATTTATTTTAAAGACAACTAATCTATTTAAATCATTTTAAGTTCTTAAAATTTTATTTTATTAATCCTTCTTTTAATATAATTTCCCTCAGCCCACTAATCTATAATTAAGGCCCACTATAATAAATTTTCGGCCCATCTGCTAAATAAGGTGTTCACCCCATATTAAATTAGGGCCCAAATAATTCTTAGTTCTCGGCCCGTTTGTGTAGTGAATAATCGGCCCATACATTTATTTACTCCCTTTAGGCCAATCTTAATACTTAACCTAATTAAATCTTTTACTTATCCTAATCTAAACCTAAATCAACTTATACCCTAGCCGACTAAACTCATCTTCCCCATTCCCTAATTCATTTCTTCCGCCTCTGCCCTATCTCTCTCTCGCCATTTCTATCTTTCTTTCTTATCTCCTCACCTCTAATTTCTTCTCTCCCTCTGCAAATTATGCGTGGCGCCCGGTGGCCGTGAGGCAGTAGTCGATCGTGACGCAGCAGTCCGAAGCTGTCCCAATGTTTCTCTTCTTCTCGGTAAGTCCCTCATCTTTCCTCCTTGTATGTTTAATTTCAAATCGATTCTTATTTCTTTTGATTGGTGTTCCTCTTAATAGAATTTCAGTTAAATCCTAATAGAATTCCAGTTTCTATCTCTTATTTCTTAGGTTTGTGTTCCTCCTGGAGGGCTCGTCAGCGCTTCGTCTTCCTTCGCCGGAGTTCCCCTTCTGCCGCCGCCACAGTGACCTCTCTCTCTCTGATTTTGTTTTCACTCCTTTAGCTTCTAAATTTCTGTTTCTTCCCCCCTCATTTCTCACTCTCTCGATTCACTATTTCTGCAGGAATGTAGAGCTCTTCCTAGCTCTAGCTTCTTTCAACTCTACTTCTTACAGTGGTGCTATGGCTCCTGATTTCTTCCCAAGAAGGTAAAATGGCTCTAATATTTTCTGTTTTAAGTTTTAAACCTCTTATTTGCTTCTGCATGTTAGAGAATTAACTAAGATTAAATTTTCTGATTATCTTTGTTTCCTTTCTGGTTTGAGAGGGTTTAAATTACTGCTGATGAATTGGGTTGGAGTTGGTGTCCTGCGGTCTCCTCCTTACCGAGAACAAAATCCTCAGATTAAAGCTAAGTTTTAATTTTAATCGTTTGGGTGCTTTCTGGTTGAATGTAGATCCCAAATTTTTGAAATTATTATACTGTATGCTTAGTTTATTAGCTCTGTTTTCGTTGCTCAAAGAACTCTTCTTGTTCTGAACCTTCGATTTTGGGGATAAAGGAAAATTTGGGCAACTTAAGTCCTTATTTTGTTTCTGTGAATTAGTATGTCTTATTATTTTAAGTTTACTCTAATAATAAATCTGGGAGATGTAGATTATGTTCTGGGGTGAGTTCTATATGTAAGAGTACTAGGGCTTCTAATCTATGTTGTGAAATCTGAAAGTATGTGTATTAGAGTCAGTAGTTCGTAAATGGTAAGATAGAAACAAGCATAGTAATATTTCTGATTTGATACAGCTTCTAAGTCCAAGGTTATGCCTATAATGTTCCATTCTTGTTAAGTGAAGTTTTTCTGGTTGATATCTACCTTATGTCCTCTATTTATTTTCTGATTTTCTTTCCAAATTTCCTGATTACAGGGTTAGTTCATATATTGTTTTACTAGGTTGGTTGCTAGAATGTGTATTACATATCATTCTGATTTCCAGATCAACATTAAAACTCAAGGTCTAGAATTTCATCTTTCATATGTCACTGGCCATGCTTTTCTAGTGCCAATATTCAGCACCTGAGTTTCAGTTTAAACGTCCAAGTTTAAAATCATGTTCTTGTTATAAAAAGACTTGGTTGGGACTGGTAGTTTCTAAAGCATGCCTAAAGTTCATGTAACTTTTCCAACATCTCTACTGAAATGTCTAATTTCATACCACAGTATGTCTAGTAGGTTTTCTGGAATTAAAAGTATGAATTGGAGGTAAAGAGTTTATATAATGTCTTGAGTTGAACATTGAAGGGGCATAATTATAAACACTAATTGGTAGGGTTGATATTTTCTTTACCTCAAGAGCTTCAACTACTCTTTGATGATAGAACTCCCCAGAATGTCTCCAATTATACTGTGTGTGTGAGTTGTTAGAAGTGTCATTAGGTTATGAGAAGTAACTCTATTTATAGGGGAAAAGTGAGTCCTAGTGGAAGTATTCTAGCCATTAGATTAAAGTGTGATATTACCTAGCATGTTTCCACCCTTGATTATGTTTCTTTAGATTGTACCAAATCTGTATATTAAATCTTTTCTTGCTTGTGCAGGTGAATGAAAGATTTTGGCAGCTTTGCCTTTCTTTCATTTCAGTCCTGTATTGTCCCCAATTTTTTTTTTTTTTTTTTTTTTTTTATTTTGAATCTCATTGGTTAAGCTTGGCAGGTTATGCAGGGTTTTGAGTTTGGGAGAAGATCCAGGATTGCAGTTTCTGTCTCCTTTCTTCAAGTTGCAGCCGCCCAAAATCCTTTTCATTAAATTTTTGAGTCCTTTTGATAGTGCTTTTTGACTTTAACTGCAGCTGACTTTTACCCCTATTTTACTCGACTTAGGATAGTTTGTACTTATAGATCCTGTTTAGATTTCAAAGGTGTAAAGTGTGGTAGGCTTGCAGCCTTACCATCTTGACTTTAGATGGTTTATACTCATGGTACATCACATGTAATAGTTGTTTTATCAATAATTTGTGTAGCAAGAATATCCAAATTGTATGTAAAGTTTTGATGAGACATTGTTCTTCTCTTTTCTTCATTGTAACCGTGTGACACTTTCTTCTATCTTATTTCACTCTTTGTTCATTTAATCCATGTCATCTTCACTCACATATATATATATATATATATATATATATATATATATATATATATATATATATAATGTTTTAGCTTATATTTTATCACAATTATTTAGGATTTCAAGAGAGTAATATATATATAATTTCATCTAACTAATTTTAGAAGGTTGTGCTTGACATTTAACTAAACGATAAGTTCTCCTAAATTAAATACTTAAGACCTTTGCTATCATCTTAAGCTCTTATTTGTGATGAGATTTAAATTGAAGCAATTCAATTTAGATAATATAGAAGTTATCATTATCACTTGATAATTGATAATCGATAATCGATCCACCAGAGTAATTTAATCCACACAAAAAATATCTACTACGGAATGGGTCTATTGGAATGAAATGCGGGGCATTACAGAAAAAGAAGGATTTTACCTTAGATGATGATGTGCTCCGGTGAGCTTCCCAACCGGGAGTAGCCACGAGTCGAGAGAAGTGGCATCGATAGAAAGAGAGAAACAGGGAGAGCGACAGAGAGAGAGCTCGAGGACTGGAGAGAGCCGAGAGAGCGAGCAGCGACCGAGAGAGGGAGGAATAGAGCAGAGAACGGCGAGAGAGACAGTAGCGAGAGAGACGAGCGAAACGTGTGTGTGTGTCTAGGGTTAGGGTGAAGATGGTTTAAGACTGGAATAAATGGGCCAATTTCAAATTAGTAATGGGCTATAGATATTAAATCGAGTGGGCCGAGCCCAGTAGACGAAGCCCAAAATTATTTCACTAAAGTGTGGAATTAATTCAGTTGGGCCAACAATTTAAGATAAAATAAATGGGCCGGGTCAAGTGTATCTTACAGGCCGAAATTTATTTAATAGTGGGCTGAAATAAATGATGATGAATTGGGCTTGGATTTAAAATTTAATGGGCCTAATTAATTATGTTAAGAATGGGCCCAGATTAAGTATTTAGAATGGATTAAATTATCTCTTAAAAATGGATTAATAAATTAAATCCTTGGAAAGATTAGTAATTAAATGGATTGGATAAATAATTAGATTAGATCCAATAAATCGATTGAGTTATAAAATTTGTAGTAATATTTCAATGAATATTAAATTCTTAAATAGTGTTTAGTCTCATTTTGTTCGTCTAAACTTATGTTTTTTCGTAGCTT
>JAPKLX010000500.1:82688-125762 GCA_026898415.1 Leonotis leonurus
TTGAAAAACCATCATCAAAACTAAGAAATGTTATGGGGTTCCCAACATTCCTTTTGTTACTTGTCTTCTTCTTGCAGTTATTTGATCCTGCAATTATATAGACTTAGCTACCCTTTCAACGAGTGGGTGCTTGGTTAGTAGCAAATGTTCCTTTAGGAACCCAAATTAACTTAGTATTAGGAACACATATGTAAAAGTTAATCTGTTTTCCTGCATCATCTGTTCTTGATATGGCTTTGTAAACAAATGGATGGTTTCTTTCAACATATCCCAGTTGATCTTCTTCTTCTTGGTTGATGATGTTTTGGTAGATACCTTCTGCTTCTGGTCTCTATTAGCCTTGATATAGTGAGCAGGTTGACCCTTCATCTAATAATATCTCTTATCTTCTGCTTCTTTCATCATCATTTTCTGGGGTTGATTCTTCTTGTTCTTTAGATCTTTGACTTGATCTGGTATGTTCTTTCTTTCAGCCACGAACTTGGTTTCACTAGCTTTTCCAGTATATCCAAGTCCAGTTGTTCCTCTTCTTTGCATATCAATGATCATACCAGCTCGTTCTTGGCTTTTGTTGATCTTGCTCATGTTCTCCATGGTCTTCTTCAGTTTTTCTTCAACTACATATTTTCTGTTGACCATGTCCTTCAATTTGGAATTGAGTGAGTATATCTTTATACTTGTGTAGCTCTTGAACATCTCATTGATTTCTTCCCATGAGACTTCTGGTTCATCTTCATTTCCTGAATCATAGACAGGTTTATTTGAAGACATAGATACATGAGAGTTTTCCTCGATCTGGTCGAGTCCATTATCTAATCCCATGTAACATTCATCACAATCTTCTTATGTGTCTTGCACATAGAATGCCTCATCGTTTTCTGATGAACTATCAGATAGATGACTCAAGCTGCTAGAGTCTTCTTCAGCTAGCATTGCTTTGCGTTGAGCTTTAAGCTTTCGATCTCTCTTAGCTCTTAGTTCTTCTCTCTGACTTTTCGATAAGTCAGGATAGTTTGTTTTGAAGTGACCTAATCTGCCACAGCCAAAGCTATAGTTAGTAGAGTTAGATGTTTTACAATTACTCTTTGATTCATTTTTGCTATCAGATTGATGTGGTTCTCTATTCTTCTGATATCTACTCTTGTTGTCTTTGTAGAATCTGCGATATTTTCTCTATCTGACTTCCATTTTATCCATTCTCTTGGCAATCATTGCGAATTTCTTGAGCAGCTTGTCATAGCCTCCTTCTTCTGTTGCAGCAAGTGCTACTGGTTCATCAGCTACGCACTTTGCTTTGAAGGCTACTTCTTTCTCTTTCTTTGAACTTCTCTCGTTCTTCTTGTTTGAAGTATGATCTGGTCCATGTATTCTTCTGATGTCATATTCTTCTGAGCTTTTAGACACATCTTGATTTTGAAACTTCATTCTCTGTATCATTGGATGGAGAATTCTTCACATGCCCTAATGACAGAAGATTCCATAATAACAGATAGAATGCACGTGAATGAAAAAGGTTTTCCTAGATCTATTCAAGTTGACCACGCAGGTTTCAACCTTGTGAAACAGAAACAATGGTCCTATGAACCACTGCTCTGTAAGAAGATTGCTTAAATTTGACAAACCAGATCGATCACAATCTGTCCTGATTTATACTCTCTTGTGAAAACACTTAGCAGAGATCAAGAGCGATCTTGTTCTCTAACAGAGCATTGTGTGCAGAATATGGTGGACTTAGTCAGTGCTCTTTATTAGAAAACATTTGCAAAACTTAACCGAATAATTTAGCAGATTGATTAAGAATGCAGATTGTATAGACGTGCTGGTTAGTGAATAAACAACTAAAAGTACATATGTAGAATATAAATAACACTGTTGTTTTACGTGGTTCGGGAAACCCCCTACATCCACGGTCCAATCCAAACTAGATTATCCACTACTAGGATACTCTCTTCTTTATACTCACTAAGAACGAGCCACAAGCTTCAAACACAATCTGGTTGAAACTTATGCATGAATAAGGGTCGTGTTCATTTACAACTTACAATATACAACTTCAATAAGATATCTTCACGTTAATCCACTAGAAAACTACTAGCTAGCGAAGCTATCTTCCTTCTCCTTCTCGATAAGACAGACTTGAATCGAATGGTGTGATTTCAATCACGAATGGCTTAGAACACGATCTGGTGTGTAGAAATCTTCTCAAATAGAACTTTGAAGAATGGGTTGATTTCTAAGCAGAGTAACAGCTTGATAAAATTCTTGAAGTATTCGTACTCTTTCAATCTTGGTTCCAAGCTTTTATAGGTGTAGAATTTGAAATTCTAACCGTTGGTCTTGATTGGCTTGAAGTAAATGCGATTTACCAATCAAGAGATATGAATCCTTAAAAGTCTCTTCTTGCCTTGTGTAGAAGGTTTACCAAATCTTCAAGATATGGAAAGCAGATTGTTGATAGATGCTTCTTTCCTTCTTCGCTTTGATTGATTCTCCTTCCAAACTTGATCTCCAATAGATAAACTTTCCCTTTTCAAGAGATTTGTTGATGTGGCAAGTTGACTTGGATTCATTTAAGTATATCTGGACATATAATCGAATGTCAGATGACTGGAGTTGATCTGGTCCAGGCTGGCTCACTTTGAAGAATGATCTGGTCAAAGCAGATTGATGTCGATCTGGTCATATATCAATATGTTCCAAAAAATGCTCCAAAGTATGGTTGCACTCTCTGTGTATAATTCATGGCAACCAGATCGAGTGGCCCTCGGACAGATCATCTACTTGCTTGTAGTCTGCTATTGATCTGGTCCTCGTACAAGACAAAGACAGAATGACTTCTATAGGATGTACTCCTTTACATTTCAAGTCATTCTCTAATCTGATCTAAAGATCATGTTCTCTATCAAATTCACTTTATATGTTAGTGATCTGGTACAGGTAGAACATATTACAGTCTAGGAAACAGAAGTAATTCTAAGTGTGTTTCGAGAGAACATCATCAAAACTAAACTTTGTGGGGTTCCCAACACTATACGTCTTATCTTTTCTTTGGCAGCTTCTCACAATTGGATTATCCAACAAATTGACATAAACAATGTTTTCCTCAATGTTGTGCTTGAGGACAACATTTATATGGCTCAACCTTATGGTTTTGTGGACAAATCTTGTCCTACTCATGTATGTAAGCTTTGGAAGTCTTTGTATGGGCTTAAACAGGCACCCCAGGCCTGGTATGATAGGCTAAGAGGATACTTATATCGACTAGGGTTTCATCGTTCATTATCTATTTTTTCTCTATTTCACAGACGGGAAAAAGGTGTGTTAACTCTAGTGTTGATATATGTGGATGATATTCTTATTACAGGAGAAGATAATGGTGCAGTGCTTCATCTTATTGAGCTTATCAATTTGGAGTTTGCTCTTAAGACGTTTGGTGAGGTACACTATTTCCATGGCATTGAGGTTAATAGGGATACTAATCATTGTTTCTCTTTATCTCAACGTTAGTACATACTTCAGTTATTGCACAAGACTCGTATGTTGAACTGCAACGCTTATTCCACACTTATGAGTGCTTCATGCAAACTGTCTCGCTACGTTGGTTCTCCTTTTTTGGATCCTTCTCTGTATCGAAGTATTATTGGGGCATTACAATATCTTACACTTACTCATCCCGATATTTCATTTGCGGTGAACAAATTGAGTCAATTTGTAGTAGCTCCTACTGATGAGCATTGGAGAGCTTGTAAACATCTCTTGCAATATCTTCGAGGAAGTCTCTCATTGGCTTTGCACTTTACACCTTCCTCTTATAATGTTCTTGAGGCTTATAGTGACGCGGATTGGGCTAGCTGCGTTGATGATAGACGCTCTACTGGTGGTCATTGTGTCTTCCTTGGCTCTAATTTGGTGGTTTGGAGTTCAAAAAAGCAGGAGGTAGTCTCGCGCAGCAGAACTGAATCAGAGTATAGGGCGTTAGCAAATGCTGCAACGGGTGTGATATGGCTTCAATCTATCTGTGGTGAGCTTGGGATATCTTTGGTGTCTTCACGAAAGCTTTGGTGTGAAAATCTTAGTGCTATGGCACTTGCTTCTAATCCCGTGTTTCATGCACGAACTAAACATATTGAGGTGGATGTCCATTTTGTTAAAGAGAAAGTTCAACGTAAGGATTTGGATGTTGGTCATGTGTCTGCGCTTGATCAAGTTGCAGAATTGTTAACTAAGCCAGTTTCTGCAACTCGATTTTTAACCCTTCGACAGAAGCTTTGTCTTGGTCTTCTTCCGCAGTCGGGCTAGGTTTCAACGGGAGTGTATTCCAGTTACTACTAAGAAGGTTGGACAAAGGTGGGAGTGATCTTGGTGATTTGAGAAGCTAGCTCAAGCTTCTATTGTTCGACATTATGTTAGTTGTTAGGGGTTGTTATTTTGTGTTGTGTGTATGGAGAAGTTTGTTAGTTGTTAGGGTAACGTTCATATAACAACCATGCAAGCATGCATGTAGTCTATTAATACTTGGTGTATGCATGCTTTACAATTCAATTCAATAATTTTCCTCTTTCTCTCTTTTTTTTTCTTCTTCTTCTATTTCTCGTTCTCTCACTATATTTTCATATATCCAGCTTAATTCCAATGGAGATTATATGAAAATGTCATGAGTTTCTCGATTTTTATTGACGAAAACAGTGCTTAAGATCATGTTGTTTAAAATCTATCTGTCATTATTAAGTTGTTATATGCTTGAATAAGGTGATTACCAAACAAGGATAAAAAACAGTAAATACAAGATGCAAAAAGAGAGAACGACATAGCCATTCAAAAATAAACTCATGAAAGTAAAAAACCATAGATCAAAAACAAAGGCAAACAGTCTTGGGAAATAAGATAAGAAGAAACAAAGGCAGAGGCCTCCAAGAACAGCAAAAATAAAGTTACAAAATGTAATTAGAAATGTTTTTAGACACATAAAGCTGACCCGCATGCGGCTTAGATAAAGAAAAGAACTAATTATCCACAACAGAGAGTAGGGTTGGGGTCCTCTGGGTCTCGGCCTAGCTCGGGAGAAATGACGAGAGGGGTCCTCTGTGCATCGGCCTAACTCTTTCGGAACCAACACCAACTCAATCAAGATTCTCAAATAAAGACAAAACTCAATACTTCAGGAGCATACTGCAAGCTCATTATAAAACTCAATACTTTAGGAGCATTCTACAGCTCATTTTGTATTTTATTGTGTTTACATGCATTATCAAATTCTAGGACTATCTATAAATTTGGATTATTGTTGGACGAAGGTTTGTAATGGTGTGGTGTTTTATTTAGAGAGTTGAAGATGAAAAAATATCAAATTTGTTCATTTTAATCTTTTTGAAAATGTTGAAACCGATTATGGCACCTTAATTATAGGTGCCAAACGTTTTAAATAAAAACTTGATTCTGTTTTTACATCTCCACATTATCTAACTCATATTTTGAATAGTTGTACAGTGTACTTTTACATTCTGTGAAATTTAAGATTTCTTTCAATTATAAATTTAAATAAAATACTTCTGCAAATTTCAAAATCAGAACCACCAAATGCTTTTAAAGACTAAAAATGGAAAAAAGTATGATCTTTTAAATTGTATATGTAAATAAAAATAAAAATAAAAACTTATAAATATTAAATTAATTAAAATAAATTTAAATAATACTCACTTCGTCCCACTAAAAGCAATCACAAGAGATTCGACACGGAGTTTAAGAAAGTAAAGTGTTGTGTTTTAAAAAGTAGGAATTAATAATTTAAAGGTAAAACTTTTTTCTTTTTTTGTAGAAAATAACCACTTTTAATGGGACATCCCAAAAAGAAAACTTAGTCACTTTTAGCGGGACGAAGATAGTAATAATTATACTAATCACGTACACGTAAAAATACCTGAATCCCTTAATTCCGGTGCAAGAAGAAAACGTATCAAATAAAGTGAGCCAAAGAGAGTACTTCATAATCCACACGGCTTAGCAATTCGATTGGACAAAGGGATTATTCAATACGCTTTTGACAAGTAGCATAACTTTATTCACCTTTTAACTTTTCTTAGAACAAAGATTAAACTTCGCTTAAGAACTTTTAGATGGCTACCAAATATGAAAATATACCTTCTGAATTTGGTGTGAAGCATCCTTTCATACAATCGAATGTTTAGTTACCTGCTCTGCAGATGCATAAATAATTGCTCGCAATATACTAAATTAGGTATATTTTCCAATAGAAACATTAATAATATTTACCTGCACCAAAATTTTCTTAAAAATACTGGTACAAAAAGATATGCACCCCCTACCCCTCAGAATTGGAAGAACTAGCAAACAAGAGGACAAGGTAGCCATAAAAAGGAGCAGTTTGAACTCAAAGGCCAATCAGAAAAATCTCATAAAAGATGT
This sequence comes from Leonotis leonurus, assembly GCA_026898415.1. Classification (NCBI taxonomy): domain Eukaryota; kingdom Viridiplantae; phylum Streptophyta; class Magnoliopsida; order Lamiales; family Lamiaceae; genus Leonotis; species Leonotis leonurus. The sequence goes on from JAPKLX010000500.1 coordinate 89,112, forward strand.
TTGAACTTGTAAAGGACAAAGAGAAAAAGGAGACCAAACAAAAGGAAGCATTTGCTTCAGTAACAAAACTGAAAATCATAGCAACATGCGTATCACTTTTGTTATTGGAAGACAATCACTACATTACGTGCACATAAACTACCAGCTCTGACTCTTATCTTTTTTGTTATCACCTTCCAGAACTCCTTCCACCACGTGCACCTCTGCCTCGAATACTGCTCCCTGGTCGAGACAATTTGAAGCCAGTAATTATGTTAGCAAAGGACAAATGCAATCACAATATCCTTCTGGGAAAGACTGCATGCACAGGCTTAACATTTCACATTTTTTGACATTTTTTGGATGCCTGACTGTATCTGGATGCAAGGGATAGGAATTTCAAAAATAGATAATGCAATAGACCTGATAAACATGGAAGAGGAGTGGAAAGGACTGGGGGGAGGAGTAAAGAATGGGGCGTATGATCGCATAATGAATGCACTAAAGCAGAAAAGAAATATCCAACATATAAGAGGTACATACTTCCACCACGACCAGCACCACTGTTTGCTCTTCTCTCCTCAACATATACTCTCCTGCCACCGAGTTGAATAGGGGAAGCCTACCAAAAGTATCAAAAAACAAGAAACAGAGAGTGAAGTCAAAATCGAGCGAAATAAAAAATATAAATATACACAAAGGCCACAATGATGATTGAGAGAATATTATTCCAGAAAGTTATAAACTATAACCCCAATAGCAGAAAGCCTATCCACATTACAATCATCCAAAAGTGAAACTGCAAACCATAACTAACTACATTCATAGCACGGCATGTTCCTCATAATATAGCTTAGGTTTTCATAACTCATTAAATGATAAATTAAACATAGTACCCTGCTAAATAGAAAAGTTCCCACCTTGATCACTAAGACATAAGATCAAAACAATTTTTTACTAATATTTTCCTCCTCAAAAGGCAAAAATTCAATACCATGAGAGCATTTCGAGCACTCTGAATATCTTCAAACTCAACAAAGGCATAGCACACGCCAGTATCCTGTGCACCAAGATACATTCAGTGACTACACAATCAAGAAAAATACATTCAAAAACTATATTATAGGAAGGAAATGTACCATGCGATTCCTCAAGAAGATTCCATCATGCTTGATCCTCCCGAAATTCTCAAACCCTTGCTGGAGATCAAGACTTGTAACTGAAGATGGCAAATTCCGCACATATACAGATTTTGGTTCTCCTGACAATGTAATGGCACCTAATTAAATGAACCCGATAAATAATTCAAAGTATAAGCATTCCAACATTCACAGGTTTGAATATTTAGCAATCATTACAAGTCATATTCCCTAGATGATCATTCATCAGTGCACTTCCTAGTAAAGCACAGGCACAGATTACAAAATATCATCCACATTGAAAGAGTGCCAGTTGACATACATTTGGATGCAGACATATTATCAATCTTATAAAAGTAACCTCTAACAACAGAAAATATTTTTTTGTTGATATGAAGAAAGAAAGATGAATATCTTAGGCTTTTGGAATTCTTTCATTATAACAGTAAAAATGGAAAAATTGTCAGCACATATGATATACCTTCTTGTGACGATAAGGATTCTTCCATTGTGTCTAGACCTGATGATGGAGGAGCTGAGGTTGCCGTTTGCACCACAGGCTGCGAAACATGGTTCCAATCTGCAACGGGTGGTCTCGGAGTGAAAGCTGGTGGAGAACTTACTTGCGGTTGAGATCTTCCTTTAACCCTCAACTTATAATTAATAACAGAGTCAAAATTAGAAATAATTATTACAATAAATTAAATTTAGGGTTGAATGAAGCATAAATGTGAATTATAACTCCCTGTAGCATCTAGGTTGCTATTCACTCGAAACAAACCACACAAGTATATGTATATTTCAAATTTTAAAAAACGAACCCATCTGGAGGTGAAGATTATCAACATATCTCAAATTCCTAAGCTCAAAGTAAGCATAAAGGGCGCCTGAGATGCCAGAAGAGCTTGATTGTATAATTTCAATATTGATATTTTATCTGACGTATCCAGGAGACAGCCAAAAATAATCTTTGTGCAAGCTAATATGAATAGTTTTTGCTGTAAGTAAACTGTAGCAATTTCATATTGAGGATTTGGGTCCAATTTTCTCAGGTAGGACAGCTCAATCACATTCTTTACGCTTTGGTGGTAATTTAAATTTAAGATAACTTTGGAGAAAATGTAAGATTTAAAAGTTGACTTAACTAAATGAAGATGATGCTTACTATAGACGCATAGGTAAGTTTCTCTTGTTCTCCAATGGGTTCCTCCACAGAAAGCTGAGGTCCATGCACAGTTGATGAATTTTGAAGCACGCAACTTGTTTCTTCAAATGGTGTTTCCACTTCAAATCTGTCAACCTCAGGCTTTAGCTCCTGCTCAGGCTCCGGCTCAGAATCCTGATGAAGATGCTCCTCATAATTGTAATCTTGAACTGGCTCGACCCCTTCAACATGCACAGAGTTACTGTATTCACCTGCCTCCTCCTCCAGTGCATAATCAGAAACTGTTGTAGCTACAGAACAAACTACATCATTATCAGACTATTGATTACACGTCTCAACTACCAGAATTTAAGCTTCAAAAATATGCTATGTTTCAAAAAATGCGATAACATTCTCACCCATTATGTCCAGAAGCTTTCATGCAATCCATGTTACCAAAAAATGACCATGTTAAGTACTTGAGAATAATATATTTATACATAACTTGGTTAAATTAAACATCCTTCATGGATATACTTATTTTCATATCTGATACTCTAAAGAAATTACAGCCCTATTTAGCTGAAGAGCTTGGAAAATTTAATCATGGTATGTCTTTAGTCGTGCTATAACCTAGGAATAAAGGTACACACCTAGGGGTGTCAACCGGTCCGGTACCGGTTAACCGGAACCGGTTAACCGGTTAACCGGTACCGGAAAAGTCCCAATTTGAGGAACCGGTACCGGAACCGGTTATTTAACCGGTTAACCGGTTACCGACCGGTTCGGTACCGGTTAACCGGTAGAACCGGTTAAGGTACCGGTTTTTTTTATTTTATTATTTTAAAATATTTTTTTAATTATTTTTAAATTATATTAATTTAAAAAATAATAATTAAATATAAATATAATTTAATTTAATTTTATAAATATTTTATAATATATAAAATAATTTTATAAAAAATATAAAACATAAAATAAATATATAAAATATATATTTTTAATATTTAATTTTATAAAACCGGTACCCAGTTCGGTACCGGTTCGGTACCGGTTACCCGGGTACCGGAAATTTTTTAAAACTTAGAACCGGGAACCGGCTTATTTCCCGAAAAACCGGTTCCCGGTTCCCGGTTCCCGGTCCGGTACCGGTTCGGTACCGGTTCTTCCCGAGAACCGGTTACCGTTTGACACCCCTATACACACCTATACGGTATACTTCAATTTTTTCGTCATTCTACCATATTGAAAATAAGGTAAGAGAGAATTGTATATCTTTATCTTACCGTAACGTTCAGTATACCGACTCTCAATATACCTTAATTTAGGTACGTAGCAAATCTCACACACTTACTATACCACCTTATTGGTATACGGTACTTTCACGATATATCATACCTCAACGATATACAAAAATTCTATATATCGTACTAAACCGAAACACACTCAATTAGAAAAGAAAAATATTTGAAAACTAACATGAAAATGGTTTAACATCAAGAAAGAAAAATACGACATCCATCAAATAACTCTGATAAACAAAAAAATAAAACTAATTCCCAAAGCAATCAATTCTAAGAAATACTCCATTTGTTCACGAATTTGTTGCCCATTTTGCCACTTGAGTCCACCATGAATTTTTTGTTAGGAAACGTATACCTCAAAGCATGCTTTATGCTTAAACGATATATCAAATCTAATTTCAATTCCATTTTAATGAGCATAAATATTTCTATCATTAGTTTGTTATTTAATATTATTATATATATTGAATTGCAAACAAGTCCATAAATAACAATTGTAAACTGTGTGGTGGATCGATGATCACAGAAGGTAACACAGTCGGCCCATTTGTAGTATAAAGTCACAGTCTAGACAGACTTGGACAGTCTAGTCGGTAAAGGCTGCGATATCATTTAATGCAAGAGCGACCTTAGCCCCCAGAATGATGTCGGTATGTATAAGCGGATACACATGTTTTGTGTATACATATTGAGAGATTTCACAGTGAGATAAATTCTAACGTGTTGATACTTAAAACGAGGTCTCCGAAATTAGCTCATTTCTTAATCTCTGACGATGACATTAGTATATGCGGTTGATTATACGCTGCTTTGATTCATCGCGGTAGTGATTGGTTTAGCTAGAAGTACTCAACTGTCAGCCGTGCAGAATCACGTCTCGGTGACACGAGTTGATTAAATCCGCGTGAGATGTTTAGAAATGTTTATTGCATAAGAAACCCGACCGGTTGGGAATTTATTCCATATGTAATATTAAAGGTCTGAACCGGATCACTCACGAATAAATATATTAAATAATTGTGAGTTGTCAGCAAAATCAATTAATTAATAGATTAAAAAATCTTAAATGCGAAAAATAATTAATGACAAAAGGGTTACGTTCGTAATTCAAATGACTCAAGATGAGTTCAATATTTATCCTATAGTGGAGTCGATAAATATTTATAATAGAAGTGCACTTTATTGCGTTTACATGGAGTAATTAATTAGAGGACAAATTAATTAATAAGTATAAAGGTGGGTCAAGCAATTAATTAAATTCAATTTAGCCTAAAGGAGACTTGAAAATTAATTTAATCAAATTATGGATTTTTCCAAGCACATATTAATTTTAATATAATTCAAATTTGAATTTGAATTATAGTTGTAACGGCAAGAGATAAAGGTGGGGATATGGTTCTATTATTTGGGATTTAATTCATTCTCCTTAGAAGCCCTATCTTAGCACACAATGTCTATAAAAGGACCATAAAGAAGAAGCCGATATCCGTCTTCTCTATCATTGAAATCGGCGCGCCCCCATGGAGTTTTCAGACTCCAAAATTTCGAAAATCAAGGAAGCATTCCAAGGTTCGATTTTCGTTCTTATTTTTTCCTAAATAACTAGATAGATTCGCCCACACGATATTCTAGTAAGTAGACCGGGAATAGGATATAAGTTCCTAAGGTTGGATTAGAGGAGATCGAGGAGATTCGAACGGTGTGGATTACGTTTTGATAGCTAATGATTCAATTCGTTTCTCCACAAGCGAAGCATTTGCTTAGGAGAAGGTATAAAGTTTATTTTTCTGCATTTATATTCTCCTATGTGCATAAGAATTAATTATTCATGTAATTAATTAAATTTGTGGATCATGCAGTTTTATGAGCCCCTCATACTGGTTACATCATTTTTTACCCAATTACTCCATCTGTCCACCAATTTTCTACTCAATTTGACCTAGTACGCGTTTTAAAAAAAGTAGTTTCACTTAAGGTATATTGTGTATTTAGTGGAGTTTGGATCCTACTTGACTTATTGTATTTAATTGAATTTTTTGTAGTGAATGTATGGGTCCACTTACCAAAAAATGAAAGGGGTAAAAAATTCATGGACAGACAAAAATGACAAAATGAGTAATAAATTCGTGAATGGATATGAAGCACGGGTACACCAAAATGGGTGCCTTAATACGTATTTTTTAATTAAATTTAAGAAATAAAATACCTGCAAAATACGTATTTTGATTTATAAAATATGTATTTTGCTTTTAAGATGTTTTTTAATGAAAATATGCCGATGCCTTAAATTTAAATCAGTCATTCAATACTCAAAATTTCAAACCCTAATTTCACGCACCTGACCTCACTGCACCTCCTTCTTGCTCCACCTCACCTCTCGCTGCTCCTTTGTGCTTGATTTACCTTCGCGCCGTGCAACACCTTCATGCCTCTGCTGCATCTTCGAGCCCGCAGAGATGGTTGCGAGTGTTGACGCAAGGGTGAGAGGCAAAAGGGAGATGAGTTAAGGTAGGATTTTGTGGTGTTTTATACTCTATGGTTAGTTTAGTAGGATGGGCCAAAACATTTGTCCAGGAAATGAATTTGGAATTCGGTCAGGTCCATGGGTAGTGTTAAAATGTTGATTTGCCGGTTCTAATAAAATATGGGCTCTATTGTTATTTTAGTTTGGGTTTGATTATTATATTGTGTGGGTTTGATATTTCATCTATTTTTAAATTAAAAATATTAAAATATTATGAATATGTAAACGTATTTTGAACGTATGTGTCTTTTGTGTTCTTTTAAATGGACGTATTTTCATCCCGGTATCATATTCGTATAAGTATAAGTATTGGTGTTTCTTAGACGAAGGGAGTACTTTATTCCATTTTTGATAACTCCTCCACTTTATACACATAACTCAATTAAATACAATAAATTTGTGGGACTCAAACTCCACTCAATACACAATATACTTAAATTTAAACTATTTTTTTAAAACGCGTGTTGAGTCAAACTGGGAGGAAATTGGTGGACGAATGGAGTATTAACTTTAAGTACCAAAATCTAGAAAATTTTAACATCCAAAAATTAATTTAAATCTTAAAATCTTAAAAGCAATTAATTTCATGTAATTTCAACATCACAACCAAAACATCAAAAATGTCTAATATCTTAAAACCTACAAAATATGAAATTAGTTTAGTAATAATTTAATGAAACTGCATCAAATTCTATTACTTATAAGTAGTTTATATATATATATATGGTACATATTAAGGTTTCAGTATACACTGAAATTTCAGTATATATTGATAATTCGTCATATACCGAAAAATTGGTACAATACAATATATCTCAGTATTTCAAAATTTCATACAATTATTGAAATGAAATTTTTAGGTACGATATCACACTATACCAAAAATGACAGTACAGTGAAATTTCAATTTTTTTTGGTACGGCATACAGTTTACCAATGTTTTGGTATTTATCCCCAACCATACATAGGAAGCATTGTACATGAATGAAATTTGAATTTGAATACGATACAATATGAGAATAAACTTATTTAGGAAACTCCAAGATATGAATACGTTCAAAATATGTTTTTATTATTTATAAATATTTTATATGTTAATTAACAATGTAATTGTAATATCAGATAAACACATTCACATCAGAATAAAACAAAAAAAAAATGTCGTTATCATCAATCCCCAACCTTGAAATCTTAAAACTACAATAACTTGTGGGCCTTGTGTAATGTAGTTTTTAGTAAGAAAATCTGCCCAAAACTATAACCCCACAAATTAACCATACCAGACACTCCAGTCCCATTGGTTCCAACGAAAATCGAAACAGTGGAGTCCCATAATTATTTATAAGAACGACTACAAATATGCCATAGCCGCCACACCCCATCCATAACAAAAGTCAGTCTTATACAAATCCTTAAAACGGAATTGAACATGGAGCATGGCGCGCGGCGGAGTGATGCGGCGTGGCAAGCATGGCAATTTAGCGAGATGGGGACGGGGACCGCGAGGCGATGGCTAAGCAAGAAGACGGGGAGACTCTACTACTTCTAGATGAACGAGTGAAGGAAGGAGACAAGGAGATAAGTTGTGTAATTGAAAAAATAAACTGTCTGATTGCAATTCCTGATATGTGTTCAAAACGTGTTTCAACTTGAGTCAATGTACTTTTTGACCTTTTTACCATATTTTTAGTTAAAAATTAATACATAAGTAAATACATTTTAAATATGTATTTCGAGTGTATTGGAATATCCACCAAAAGTGTACTATTTTCATTTTTAAACATGATCCTACAAAGCATTCAATATCTTAAACTTCACATTTATTCTATTTTGTGGGTCTTTCTTTCTCCATTCAAGACACTTCAATGTTTTCCCATAAAATCCATGTTGATTCCCTCACTACAACAAACTCTTTTCGGTTGGAAGGAGTATACTTTAGTGGGATACGCATCATACGCTGGCTAGATTTACGTATCTATGTTTTGGAGGCTATAAGTTTCAGTACAGTAAGAAAATCAGTAATGTATTAAAAATTTCAGCCTATACACTAACCATCAAAATAGTTCACGAACAAACGAACCTCTATTTGTGCCTCTTATTGATAAGGATTATACTTGGTCACTATACAGACAGCCCTAAGCATTTAAAAAATTGAAATAACCAGGTGAAGTCAATTATACCTGGTGGATCAGGAAGATGAGATGAAATAGTTGGTTGATAATCAACCTGTGGGTCTTGTACAGGAGCTGAAGCCTTCTGTATAGCCTCATCATCCGCAAAATGGAAAATATCATTCAGAACAAAGTAGCCTTTCTCTTGCGGAGCAAGGAAAAATGTCTGCACAAACTTCCTCCAATAACTGAAGTCTCTTGACTTTACAGAGCCAGAAACCACTACAAGAACACCTCCATTCCATGATTCCAGTGACTTGATTGTCTTGATGGCAATGCCAGTGAAATTTAGAGACATGAGTACTTCATGAATTTTCTGCAGAAACAAAGACATCCACTTTTGCATTAGTCAACTTTATACTAGACTCAGCGCATCATCATTGATTAGAACCCAGAAGAACACCAGCAGGCACATGTAGATGCAGAAACATTAAAAGGGTCAAAGAGCAATGTTTGATATTTGCCAACATGACAAACAGCAAAAGCAAAATCATTCTTTTCCAAAATATAACCCACTGATGCTTCAAAATAAAAAATAGTCCCTGATCCATGGAACGAGATCCACATCAAGGTTGACCATCTAGATAGAAATGCATATTGCAAAGGCTATATCTTTCACAATTACCAACACAAACAAGCCACTTCTCAAGAAAAAGAGAAGTGAAACAATTAAGCAAGCAAAATAATTCTAATCGCTGGCAACATAGAATAAACATATCTAGGTAGTATGATATCCACATCAAGGTTCGTCTCTAGCAAGAAATCCTTACCACGAAGGCCGAACCTTTTGCAATTATTTCCACATGCAAACTACTTCTCCAGAAACAGAAAAGTAAAGCAATAAAACAAAGTCAAATATTTCTGTAGAATACACCTACGAAACGATAAAACGGTATTTACCATCACATCCACCGCTGTCTGACCAATTTCTCCATCAATTCGCACCATAGAGCTCGCCTCATTGTAAAACTGGTGCACGTACTCTCGCTGCTGCTGGAACACCTGATAGTACTGCTGAACAAAGTACGAACCAACCTAAACAAAGCAATTCCAGTAAGCCACGGTTAAACGTGAAAGCACGAACTCTTGATTACTTGCAAGAACAAGAAAAGGCCAAATGCGAAACGCGAATGTTAGATTACCTGAGATGCAGTGACCTGAGCTGCGTACTGATTCGCCATTCTCCGATCAAATCCGCCGACGGCTATGCTAAACCCTAGATCGATTCGAAAATGTTTATATATTTTTTTTGTTTCTTATATTTTTTAATAAATTATTTAAATATTTCATAGGTGAAATAATGATTTGACAATATTTATAGATTAAATACGTGTGAAGTAAAAAAATTAATTAATTAATAAATAAATTAAATATATTATAAATGATGGTTTATATTATGTATAATAAAATATATAATGTCAATAATTAAAATATTAATGATTAGTACAATATGTGTATAATTATTAAAAATAAAAGTGTAAAAATGTTTCGTAGATGCAAATAATATATAAAGATTTATAAATTTTTTTATTGACGGGTATATATTATTATAAGGTTTGTTTAATTCTAAAATTTTTACATATATTATGAAATCATAACTCATTAAAGTGCACACGTTCGAATATATGTTGTTTGAAGTTTCTTTTTCTTATTGTAGTTTGATTTTTCTTTTCTCCAATCTACTTGTATTGTAACCGTGTTAGAGGGCGATATAATATTTATTTTGAAAATTAAATATTATTAATAACATTATGATCATAATCTTATGTGGCATTATCAAATCATTTTATTCATATTTATCTAAATTCTCATAATTTGAAAATTAAAAAAATCATATTAATCATATATAATATCATATATTCTTATTTCCATATAGGCTTATGTTTTTTATGGTATATTTTTATTTCTATATATATCATATATTGTACTCCCTTCGTCCACGATCTTTCTTCTCAACTTTTCTTATTGGTCCGTCCACTAAGTTTCTTCCCACTCACCTTCTATTTTTGGCAACCCTTTACTCCACTCACAACTCAACACATCAATAATGTGAGCCACATTCTCCATTAACTACAACTACTCAATATATATAATCATTAATGTGGGCCTCTTATTCCATTCACTACTCTATACACTTTCCACATCATTAATAAAGTGGACTTCATTCTCCACTAACTATACAACATTCAATACATTTTACCATTTACCAACTAAGTCAACACAATTTATTAAAACTCGTGTCGGGTCAAATTGGGAAGAAAGATCGTGGACGGAGGGAGTATTATATACTATTCTATATTTAAATATTATTTTCATAAATACAATATATATGTGTGTGTGGTGATATATTAGTTTGATATGTCAATTTTGAAAACTAATTTAATAATAATTTATAAACTATATGAAAATCTCAGATTCACAATATTTTAAAATAAATTAAAATTTATAATTTATCACGTATTACTATTATAATATATTTTTAATTAAATTATTATTATAACAATGCATATTTAATTTTCAATATATATAATAAAAATTAAAATTTTATATTTTTCACTAAAATAATATATAATCTTCTTATTTAATTATATATCATATATTAGATTATATGTTATTTCCAATATAATGAAAACTTATAAATTGTATTAAAAAATTTAGAATTATAGGTACATTCCAAGGAAATGATATTTTCTTAAAATTTGTTACTGAACCTTTTACAAAAGTTTTATATGAAATTTATAATAATATTTCTCAAAAAGAAAATCAATTATATTTTCTTAAACAGGAACTAAATTTTCTTACTATTGAAGATAAACTTAAAAATCCTAAATTAAAGGATAAAATTGAGTTAATTAAAAATCAATTTTCAATAGAAATTTGTAATGATCATCCTAATGCATTTTGGGATAGGAAAAAACATATAGTTTCACTCCCTTATGAAGAAAATTTTGAGGAATCAAAAATTCCAACAAAGGCTAGGCCGTGTCAAATGAATTCTGAATATTTAGAGTTATGTAAAAAAGAAATTGAATCATTATTGCAAAAGGGATTAATAAATCCTTCAAAATCACCTTGGTCATGCACTGCTTTTTATGTTAATAAACATAGTGAACAAGAAAGAGGGGCACCTAAATTAGTTATAAATTATAAGCCTCTAAATAAGGTTTTAAAATGGATTAGATATCCTATTCCCAATAAAAAAGATTTATTAGATAGATTATATGATTCAGTTATATTTTCAAAATTTGATTTAAAGTCAGGATATTGGCAAATTCAGATTAATAAGTCTGACAGGTATAAAACTGCCTTTAATGTTCCAATAGGACAGTATGAATGGAATGTAATGCCATTTGGATTAAAAAATGCTCCTTCTGAATTTCAAAAAATCATGAATGATATTTTTAATCCTTATAGTGAGTTTATTATTGTTTACATAGATGATATCTTAGTTTTCTCAAAAAACATTGAAATGCATTTTAAGCATTTAAATATGTTTAAAGATATTATTATTAAAAATGGCTTAGTTATATCTAAACCCAAAATGAATTTGTTTCAAACAAATGTTAGATTTTTAGGCCATAATATTGAAAGAGGAAATATTATTCCTATTAATAGAAGTATTGATTTTGCAGAAAAATTTCCTGATGAAATCTTTGATAAAACTTAACTTCAAAGATTTCTAGGTAGTCTAAATTATATATCTCCTTATATTAAGGATTTAGCTAAAGATACAACTATCTTATATGATAGACTTAAGAAAAATCCTAAGCAATGGACTGAAAAGCATACTGAAGCTGTAAAGAAAATAAAAGAAAGAGTTAAAACTCTTCCTTGTTTAATGTTGAGCAATCCTAATTGGGAAAAAATAGTTGAAACAGATGCATCATATATAGGATATGGGGGTATTCTTAAACAAATTAATCCTAGTAATAAACAAGAATATCTTGTTAGATTTTATTCAGGAAAATGGAATAATTCACAAAAGAATTACTCTACTGTTGCCAGAGAAATTCTCGCTATTGTTAAATGTGTTTTAAAATTCCAAGATGAGTTATATAATCAGAAATTTATTATAAAAACTGATTGTAAATCTGCAAGATTTATGTTTAATAAAGATTTTAAACATGATGTTTCAAAACAAATGTTTGCAAGATGGCAGGCTCATTTAGCCCCATTTAATTTTGAAATCATTTATAAGAAAGGATAAACTAATAGTCTTCCTGATTTTTTAAACAGAGAATATATTCAATAATTTTGCAGAAATGTACCAACGTGGTAGAGGACTCTCCTCTTATAGAGGAAGAGGTAGAGGAAGAAATCAACCAGAAATTCTGGTTCAACATGGAAAGAAAAAGCTAATAGCTGAAGATTTATCAAGCAATAAGGAATTCCAAGAATTTTTGGAATATAAAAAAAGATTAGAAGGTAATAATCCTTCTTCTTTGTCTCAGGATGATATTTCTTCTTACTCAACAATTGTAAGTAAGGAAGAAAATAGTGATTATATCACTAATGAGAAAACAGAAACTATTCTGTTACTGGAAAAGAAAGATTTAAAATGGGAAAATGATCCCTGGTATTTAATGGAAAGATATTTTGATAAAGCATCATATGCTACAAGAACTTATAAGTTCAGAGAATTCTATGAGGGAATTTTAGCAGAAAATGGATGTGAAATCCAACATTTTTCTTCAAAAGAGGTTTCAGAGGTTCATAACTTCTCAAAAATTATTATTAAAAAGATTATATCTATTGAAGAATGGGGAATTTCTCCATCAAAGCAAAAGGATTTATATTCACCATCTAATAAAGTGGTCTTAAAATATAATTTTTGGGATTATCAAGATGCCTTTTATAAAGCATTTTTATACCAAAATCCTAATAGGAAACATTCTTGGTTTATTAAAGTATGTTCTGAAGTTTATAACTCAGAAATACCAATTTGGTTTTGTAAATGGTGGCAAACTTATGGTACAAATGTGTCAATTTTGCCTAAACCATTTAAACACAGATTTGATAAATGGGTAGAAATTTCTCCCGAGGTTCATGAAATTCAAAAGTCAGAAATTTTGATAGAGGGAATATTTGTTTTTTATTTTTTTATTGAATTTTCAATTCCGTGGATTATTAGATGGAGTCCACAGATGGGTTATACCCAAGAAAAAATCCCTTGTCTAAAAAGAATTTTTTATTCAAAATTTTGGGATAAAATGATGAAAATAGATCATGAATCCAAATCTTTGTTTGGAGCTGATACTATAAATAATATTGATTTAAAAATAAAAATTTATAGTGAGCAAAATAGGCTCCAACAAAAGAAGGAAATTCCCTCTGTTTTTGAGCAAATTTCAAGAAGGCTAAAAATGAAGTCTGAGCCTATGTCTCAAGAAAAATTATTAGCAGCTTATTTTGAGGAAATGAAAAATTACAAGATGCACAAGATCCGAATGAGGAGCCATCCATTGATGATATTTTTGATTCAATGACCGAAATAATTACGGAGAAATTCAACAAAAAAGGAGCATCATCCTCTTCATCAACCAAAGATCTAATGATATTTGAAGAAAAGGAGTAGAAGACAGCTGGAATGGACAGCAGTATTAAGATAAAAATATAGATCTAGTAGACTATTATAGATAAATGTAATAATTATATTTTGAATATGTAAATAGATGTAATAATTATATTTTGTTTTTATCTTTTTCACTTGTCTATAAAAAGGAGTATTCTTCTCATTTGAGAGACACTCCCGATCATATTATCTCTCTCTTGTATCATATCTCTCTTAATAATATCATAAGCTTTCTTTATTTTGGTGGTCTACAATTCTTGTAAGTTTTCTTTCCTTTCTTTATATTTATTGTAAGCTTTATTTCTTTTCTTTATTTTAGTTACTGTACTTTATTTGTTTTAGTAATTAAATTCATAGATAATTATGATTAGCCTAATAGGCTAAATTATTAAGTATGATAAATCATATCTAAGTTCATACAAATTATTTCTCCAAGGCTATGTGCAAATAAGATAGGCTAAGTGTTTATTTTTACAGTCTTGAATACCAAAGAGGTTCTGGTTATGAGTTTCTGGCCGATCTAAGGCTTATAAGACCATTTTACATTGCTCATTTTGCCCCTGTGTCCATAAGCCTATGAATTGGCTGTTTAGGTGTGGGGCTTAGCACTTTAGTGTTGAGCAGTTGTTTGGTCTAAAGTTTTGGAATTGTTGACGGAAAACTTATAAATTGTATTAAAAAATTTAGATTTCACATTATTTTAAAAGTTTTTTTTTTAATATATAGGAGTATATTTTATTACATATGATGATTATAACATATTTTTAATTATTTTATTATTTGAAGAATCAAAATTTATATATTATAAATAAAAATCGAAGAATCGTATTTTTTATTAAAATAATAATATATGAATATAAAATATTATATAGTTTTCTTTTAATTTATATATCATATATTAGATAAAAATATATATGATGAGTAAATTTCAATACCTATTTGAGAATTCAATCAAATTGATGATTTTTTGTCGTGTATCATTATCAGATAATAAAATTGAGCTTCGTTATTACCCATAAAATTCAAATATATTTGGAAAAAATAATAAATCGTAAGTATAAATCTAGTAATAGACGAGTTTATGAGGATTTAATATTTATAACGATATAAATTTATGAAATTGTAAGATTATTTTATAATTAATTTTGATATGATTATAAGTTTATCATAATTAAGTCTACATAATTCATAACATTTACTATTTATACATTTATTATATGAAAGTAGTTCATATATATTTATAATATCAAGTAGTAATAAACAAAATAAATGTTAAATAATTTTATAAAATATTTAATCCCATTCAAGGTAATAATCTAGTATCTTCTTAAATTATATTATAAATTCAAGTAGAATTTTTTCATCAATCATCTTATATTAAAATATTTCAAAAATGTAATATTATTCATTCAAAATCAAATGTACAAAATAGAAGTCAAAATAAAAATAATTAAGATTCGATTTATATTTTATAATCATATCATGAAAAATATTATGATAAATACTAAAAAAAATCAAGGAGTGATGAAATTAAAAGAAGTGTAAATTAAAATATTATATTAAGCCATATTTTTTAAAGTAAGTACAAAATTAATTAGTGATGTATTGAATAAATCATTTAAATAATAATATCATACATTTAAAATATAAAATATGCATAGAAACTCCGAACATAACTATATTTTTAATAATAACTTCCATTTTAAAATTTGGTGGGAAAAGTAGTTATCAAAACTTTATTTTAAAATATTAATATATTTTGTATTTTTATACAATTCATTGGTAGAATTGAAAATTTATATTACTATATGTTTTGGGAACCCCACAATATTTAGTTTTGATGATATTCTCTCAAAACACACTTAGATTTAATTCTGTTTGCTAGACTATAATCTGTTCTACCTGTACCAGATCACTAACATATAAAGTGAATCTGATAGAGAACATGACTTTAGATCAGATTAGAGAACGACTTATAAAGTGTAAAGGATTACATCCTATAGAAGTCATTATGTCTTTATCTTCTTCGAGAACCAGATTAACAGCAGACTACAAACAGCAGATGATATGTCCGAGTGCCACTCGATCTGGTTACCATGAATTTATACATATGAGTATGCAACCATGCTTTGGAGCATCTTTGAAACAGATTCATATATGACCAGATCGACATCAATCTGTTTTGACTAGATCGTTAGCTAGCCTGGACCAGATCAACCCTAATCATCTGACATACGATTATATGTCCAGATGTACTTAAATGAATCCAAGTCAACTTGCCACATCAGCAGATCTCTCGAAGAGGAAAAGCTTATCTATTGAAGATCAAAGTTGGAAGGATAATCAATCAACGCACAGATGAAGGGATGACCCTAGATGAGATCACTATAGAACAACTTCAAGAAGCTGCGGAGCAAGTGATGGTAATTCTCATTGCCTACACGGGAAGGATGTTCCAGAGGGCACTACTTCAATCAGGCTACAAGCTGGTCTTTGAGTTCGTGCAGCGCATCTTTATAACACACAGTAGATCATATGATCAAGTCACCCCGGAGAAGTTCAGAATCATGGCTGCCGTAGTTCTGAATTTGAAAGTCAACTGAAGCAGAATCCTAGTTGACTTGCTGGCTAAGGAAGCACGTCTAGTGAAATGGAACAGGGATGCCAAGGGCAATGCTGTGTCCATGGAAGTTAGAAGGAATCTGAGGCATTCTACCAAGATCAGCTTCATGGTGGAAAAGTTCTTCAAACAAGAAGTTTGGGAGAATGTTGTGGAGTACAACTCCAAGTTCACCATTCCCAAGGGTCAACATCAGATTGAGATGTCCCTGGGAATCACTCCAGCTCTTTTTAACAAAGTCACTGACGAAGTGCATCATGCTGCACTGATAGAAATGGGAGGCTCCAATCCTATATGGGTACCACCTACCAAAGTTGGTGAGAAGAATGAGAAAGCTCCAAAAGAGAAAGTTCAGAAGGAAACAACACAAAGAAAGCCACGTGATAAGAGGGCGAGTTCTATAGACACAGACACATCCACTACCACTCAACAACCTAAGCAGAAAAGGAGGAGACTCAGGAAAGTACATGAATCTCCACCTCCTGTTGAGGAAGCCCAACCAGAGTCTGCCACCCACCTACCAGAACATGAAGCTCAACAAACTGAAAGTTCCATTCCTCAGCAAGCAGAGGAAGCACAAATTGCTACTGAGGAACCTCAGTTCGTTGAACCAGAATCGAGCTTTGATCCCAACCAGGACAAAGATTTCTCCCCAGCCAGAACTGCAACTCCCTCACCAGATTGTTTGCAAAGGATCAGTGAGGAAGATGAAAAAGATGAGGAGATTGATGAGGATGAAGAGAAAAAGAAGCAAGCATCAGAAGTCATTCACTTACTGGAGAATGAGGCAGATCATTATGTTCTCAAGGACTTTCCTGGCATCCATCTGCTACCTGAGAGTTATAGCGCTTCACAGAGAGTGAAGTTCTACTTGTTGGTCAAGGACAATGAGTATTATATATTTGACGCTCTACTCCAAACCAGATCGATGGAGGAGTTGAAGAAAGAGGAAGCCACTCTACTGAGTCTACTCCAAGCAAGCACGGTTGGTGCAGTCAGAGCATAATACCACCAACTTATACAGGCCATCATGAAGCACGAGGCCAAGTTGCTTAAAGTTGATCTAAAGTCCTTCTATATTGATAGAATGGATTTTTATACAAGTGTTGAGGGATCAGATGATAAGGTTGATCCAGATGTTCCCATGGCAGAGCAACCCAGCTCTTCTACTCAAGCATAATAACCTCAACAAGCTAAACCAGATCAAGGAGCAGCAACAACACAATCCCCACAGGAGGCTGAGAAGCCAAAGAAAAGGAATAAGAAGACCTCAATAATCAATCTGGATCCGGTTGATGAAGAACCAGTCAGCCAGATCATAGGCGGTGAACCTACCAACGAGATATACACACACGGCGCTGCAGAGAAATTAAAGAAACATATTTCATTCGTTGATCTGGAAAACATAATGGAACGTGAGCACAAGTCATTCAACAACCTACAGGTTGATGACTTGATTTTTATGAGGATCCAAGACCATCTGACCACTACATGCAACTTGATGCAAGAAAAAACTACACAAATCCTTCCTGATTTCAACGAGCATCAGAAGGATTATGTCAATGATATGGATCAGGACATCCGCTGGAAGCTCAGGGACCAGGTCAAAGAGCTCAACAAGAAAATGGATGACGACAGGGCCGCTACTAATACGGCTAGTGAAAAGTCGGACCTTAAGCTGGAATTAGTGGAGAAGAAGGTCTAGACCGTCCAAACTTTGGTCACAGACATGCTAGCCAAGGAAAAGGAGAGAATTGATGTTGTCATCAAGAGTCAAACTACCACCACAACAGCTGAGCTCAAGGAGGCCACAACCCTGGAGATTCATTCCCAAATGGTGGAGTTTGAAGAAGACAAGTTCTTCAATCTCATGAAAAAGCATCAAGTTAAAGTGCTGGATGATCTCCTTTATCCTACCTCAACAGAGCTCGACCATCATAACACAAGGATTAACACACTCGAGGAGATGCAAGATTGTCACGCTCCAAATCCCGAGGGACGGTGCACGCGCCAAGGGCGTGACTGGGCGGGAATAAAAGAAGCGGGGAAGAAAGGGGGTATTGTGTTCGTGTGCATTATATAAGTGAGAGTTGTCCTTGAAAATCGGATAGCATCTCCTCGAGCTGTATTATCTCCATATTGCATATGATTCATTTTAGATTACCGCTCCCATGACTCGAGCTGTATTATCTCCATATTGCATATGATTCATTTTAGATTCATTATTATAGACATTGTCTTTGCATTGGTCAGCTGTTTGAGATATAAAATGGCATAGTCAAAGTTATAGAGGAGATGCTGTCCGATTTTCAAGGACAACTCTCACTTATATAATGCACACGAACACAATGACCCCTTTCTTCCCCGCTTCTTTTATCCCCGCCCAGTCATGCCCTTGGCGCGTGTGCCGTCCCTCGGGATTTGGGGCGTGACAAAGATACTTACGATAAGACTCTCTCCATTATGAACAACAATCTGGAGAAGAAGCTCGAAGCCACTGACCAAACAGTCAACCTCTTGCTGCACTTTAAAGCTGATGCTGAGCAGAAGATGGAAGACATGCAGGCAGAGATTGCTTCCCTCGGAACACTCATCAAGAACACTTTTGATGATGTCGAAAAGGGGGAAAGATCAGGCAAGGGAGGAAAAGGAGGAGGCAAAGGAGGCGACCGAATAGATGAAGGCAAAGACAGTGCAGGACCAGATCAAGGTCCAACAAAAGGAGTTCAATGCACTGAGTCAGTCTAACAAGCCAAGGAGAGACCCACCACTCCACTAAGGCCTGACCTAACCATTGAAGTAGAACAACAACAACAATAGCGACAACCAACACAAGATAAAGGGAAGAAGCCTGTTGATGAGGGCGACCAGATAGCTGAGCTTCTACTGTTCGGGATTAGTAGTGAACAAGCATGTGATCCCATTTTTAGGGCACCGTTCTACAAAGATCAAGCAGCACAAGAAAAGAGGTTGGCAGAGAAGGAAGCTCGTGAAAAATCATATTAGACAACCTTCTCTCCACCATCATCTGAACGGTCTCAACAGAAATCGTCATCTCAATCCACCACCCAGTCGAAGAAGAAGAAGAAGAAGAAGCCCTTCACTGCCTGGAACTTATCGCTACAAAAGAAGACACCAAAAGATGTCTGGGTAGATGAAGCAGATCAGAAGGATTGGGAGCTGATTAAGCAAGGATTCATCATGAACAGATACTTCTTAAAAGAACTTATCTACTCAGAGTCCACTCCAGATGAAGACTTCAATTGGTACATGGAAAACTTTGCTGAAAAGGAGTTGATACAGAGAATCAGAAAGGCGGCCAAGGATGCTAAACTCCAAATTAAGGCACCCAAGATGGAGTACATGGTCTGTCCAATGATTCCAGGAAGCAGCATACCAGACAAGACATATATTCTCAACTACATCAATCAAGTGGCTAAGATCAAGGGCTACAAGATTGATAATCACGACCCAAACTACGCCAGAGTAAGGGATGAGATTTACGAGAGTATACAGCTCACCTCCGACGCTCAACGCGACAAAATGAAGAAAGGAGGCGTTGGCAGATGGTTCTCTTAGATTTTTCTATTTTCTTTATCCGTCTGATGTATTGTTCTATTTGGTTCTGAGAATTTTTTTGTAAACCCTCTGATTTATCTGATATATATACATGTGGGTTTTCTGATGACAAAGTCTCATTGTCCAGAATCAAATTAATGTTTATGATTGTTATAATTCAATAACAATCTCCTAAAAACCCTTCTAGTTATTTAAAATCAGTTCATGCTTAAAATGCTTTACTTAGGGTTATTTTGTAAAGTATGGTTTCGCATCAAAAAGGGGGAAATTTTTGGGAAACCCACAATATTTAGTTTTGATGATGTTCTCTCGAAACATACTTAGATTTAATTCTGTTTGCTGGACTATAAATTGTTCTACCTGTACCAGATCACTAACATATAAAGTGAATCTGATAGAGAACATGACTTTAGATCAGATTAGAGAATGAGTTATAAAGTGTAAAGGATTACATCCTATAGAAGTTATTCTGTCTTTGTCTTGTTCGAGGACCAGATCAACAGCAGACTACAAGCAGCAAATGATCTGTCTGAGTGCCACTCGATCTGGTTACCATGAATTTATACACTGAGTATGCAACCATGCTTTGGAGCATCTTTGGAACAGATTGATATATGACGAGATCGAAATCAATATGCTTTGACTAGATCGTTAGCTAGCCTGGACCAGATCAACCCTAGTCATCTAACATACAATTATATGTCCAGATATACTCAAATGAATCCAAGTCAACTTGCCACATCAGCAGATCTCTCGAAGAGGAAAAGCTTATCTATTGAAGATCAAAGTTGGAAGGATAATCAATCAACGCACGAAGAAGGAAAGTAGCATCTATCAACGATCTACTTTGCATATATTTGAAGATTCGGTCAAACTTTCCAAGGCAAGATGAAATATTTTAGGATTCAAAATTCCTGATTGGCAATCAACATTTACTTCAAGCCAATCAAGACCAACGGTTAGAATTTCAAAATTCTACACCTATAAAAGCTTGGAACCAAAACTGGAAGAGTATAGATACTATTATCAACGATCAAGCACGCTGTTACTCTGCTTAGAAATCAACTCACTTGTCAAAGTTCTATTTGAGAAGATTTCTACACACCAGATCGTGTTCTGAGCCGTTAATGATCGAAATAACACCACTTGATTCAAGTCTGTCTTATCGAGAAGAAGAAGGAAGATAGCTTAGCTAGCCAGTAGTTTTCTAGTGGATTAACGTGAAGATTTCTTATTGCAGTTGTTTACTGTAAGTTATAAAGCGACACGACCCTTATTCGTGCATAAGTTTCAACCAGATTGTGTTTGAAACTTGTGGCTCGTTCTCAACGAGTATAAAGAAGAAGAATATCCTAGTAGTGGATATCTAATCTAGTTTGGATTGGACAGTGGATGTAGGGGGTTTCCCAAACCACGTAAAACAACTGTGTTATTTACTTTCTGTATATTTACTTTCAGTTGTTTATTCACTAACCAACACATCCATTCAATCTGCATTCTTAATCAATCTGCTAAGTACTATGTTAAGTTTTGCAAATGTTTTCTAATAAAGAGCACTGACTAAGTCCATCATATTCTGCACACTACGCTCTGTTAGAGAACAAGATCACTCTTGATCTCTGCTAAGTGTTATTCACAAGAGAATATCAATTTGGTCATCGAACTGGTTTGTCAAATTTGAGCAATCTTTTTACAGAAAGGTTAAACTCTCTAAGTAATTAGTCAAGTAAACTGAAAAGTTTGTATTTGGTGTATTCCCCTCCTCCCCCGCCCCCCATACACCAAACCTTGCTCTTTCGGGACCAACAATATGTATCAGCATGAGTCTTTAACCCAATTGAGAACAATGATTTGTCCTAAAAAATAATCATAGTTTTCTATTTAGCCTCTTTTTGGTCGTCTAAACACGTATTTTTCGTGTCCTTATTCGTGTTGTTTTTCCACTTTGCATGATGTTTTGGCTCGATTTAAGTCTCATTTTATGATTCAGGATCACAAGCTTAAATGAATGTTGAAGTTGGAAACGAGACAGGAAAAGATTGAGAAATGACGAGAGATTGAAGACTAGTGCTGAGAGCACTAGTCAATGGCCGTGTTGGTCCCGAAAGAGCAAGGTTTGGTCTATAGGGGGGGGGGGGGGAATACACCAAATACAAACTTTTCACTTTAGTTGACTAAATTGCTTAGAGAGATTAAGCTTTCACTTAAGTGTGACTGACCAGATCGATTGCCAGATCGATACACGGTCTGTCCAGATTAACTCTCTTGTGAAAAAACTTAGCAAATAGCAAGATTGATCTTGTTATCCAAAAGAGCGTTGTGTGCGGAATATGGTGGACTTAGTCTGTGCTCTTTATTAGAAAACCTTTGCAAATCTTAACCGAATAGTTTAGCATATTGATTAAGAATGTAGATTGTATGGACGTGTTGGTTAGTGAATAAACAACTGAAAATAGATATGCAAAATATAAATAACACAATTTTTTTACGTGGTTCGGGAAATCTCATACGTCCACGGTCCAATCCAAACTGGATTAGATATCCACTACTAGGATACTCTCTTCTTTATACTCGTTGAGAACGAGCCACAAGTTTCAAACACAATCTGGTTGAAACTTATGCACGAATAAGGGTCGTGTCCCTTTACAACTTATAGTATACAACTGCAATAAGATATCTTCATGTTAATCCACTAGAAAACTACTAGCTAGAGAAGCTATATTTCTTCTCCTTCTCGATAAGACAGACTTGAATCGAGTGGTGTGATTTCGATCACGAATAGCTTAGAACATGATCTGGTGTGTAGAAATCTTCTCAAATAGTACTTTGATGAATGAGTTGATTTCTAAGCAGAGTAACAACTTGCTTGGTCATTGATAATATATCTTTACTCTTCCAGTCTTCGTTCCAAGCTTTTATAGGTGTGGAATTTTAAAATTCTAACCGTTGGACTTGATTGGCTTGAAGTAAATGTTGATTGTCAATTAGGAATTTGAATCCCAAAATATCTCATCTTGCCTTGTGTGAAAGGTTGACCAATCCGTTGAAATATGGAAAGCAGATCGTGATTGATGCTTCTTTCCTTCTTCGCACAGTGATTGATTCTCTTTCCAAACTCGATCTCCAAATAGATACACTTTCCATCTTTGTGAGATCAGCTGATGTGGCAAGATGATTTGGAATTCTTCTTAGTCTATCTGGACAAACAAGTGAATGTCAGATGACTGGGTTGATCTGGTCTAGGCTGGCTCACTTTATGGTAACGATCTGGTCATAGCAGATTGACATCGATCTGGTCCAACATCAATCTGATTCAACAAAATGCTCCAAAGCATGGTTGCAATCTCGGTGAAGGATTTCGTAGCAACCAGATCGAGTGACCATCGATCAGATCATCTGCTTGCTCGTAGTCTGTTTTTGATCTGGTCCTTGAACATAATAAAGAAAAAATGACTTCTATAGGATGTAATCCTTTACATTTCAAGTCATTCTCTAATCTGATCACAAATCATGTTCTATATCAGATTCACTTTATATGACAGTGATCTGGTACAAGTAGAACATATTACAACCTAGCAAACATAAATAAATCTAAGTGTGTTTCGAGAGAACATCATCAAAACTAAATATTGTGGGGTTCCCAACAGGCCGCGTAGCCCTAAGCGGTTGTTGACTAGGCGCTGGTGCCCCAGCCAAGCCACGGCCTAGCCAGGCACCTGAGCCAATGCGCAATAGGGCCAGCGACCGCTGAGGGCTCAGCAAAATTTGTTCGACTAAAATTGTTTTGAGTTGCTCGCAATCTTAACGAGGTCGTCTGGCAATGATAAGCCAACTCAAGTTATATTCTCAAATAAGACTTAGCAGGGTAATTTAATTCTGTTCAAAAACGAAAGCAAGTAAAAGGATGTTGAAGGTTTTAAAACTAGGCACAGAATATAAATAACAAAAGAAAGTTAACTCTAAACTAATGGAAATCAACGAAGAAACAAATCGTCTAACTATTCTAATTAAGAAAACAAGATGCAAATTTAAAAGATGCGAATTTAAAAGAGTGCAAGTAACTTGGAAATCAGAATTAAAAATAATGCGGAAAGTACTTTGGAAATTGAGATTGAAAGGAGCGTAGAATAAATAAGCGAAATAAGAGAACAAAAGCATAAAAAAAATAAATGAACTAGATAATAAACGAAACCGGAATAATAAACGGAAAACGAACTTGATTAATAATAAACGGTCTGAAAAATGAACTTGATTAATAATAAACGGTCTGGAATCCATAATAAACTGAAGAAGAATTACGAACTAGAATGTTGTGATTGGGTATCATTCGAATACGAATGTTAAAACTAGAAATGACTAACTAGAAATTAAAAGTCTCGACTCTAGAACAATAGGTCGAGAGGTGCTCAAAATATAAGTGCAAACATCTGGAAAGAGGACCCGAAGAAGGTCTGGAAAATGGTGTCTCGAAAAAGGTGTCTATCGAATGAGAAATGCATCGGGTATTTATAAGCGAGAGGAGAGGTCAGCGGCTGCTGAGTTGTGCAGTTCTGCGGGTCGCGGACATGGCCTTTGGGCGCTGACCGAGTCAGCCGCGGGGTCAGAGGCCGCTGAGGGCTCAGTGGTCGATGACCTTGGCACGCGCTGGCTCGGGCGCCTGGCTAAGCCGTGGCTCAGCTGGGGCATCAATGCCTAATCAGCAATAGCTTAAGGCTACGCGGCCGCTGACTAGAGCTCTCGGCACTAATCTTCAGTCTCTTGTCATTTCTAGATATTTTCCCGTCTCATTTCCAACTTCAACACTCGTTTAGGCTTGTGATCCTGAAACATAAAATGAGACGTAAATCGAGCCAAAACATCATGCAAAGTACAAAAACAACATGAATAAGGAAATGGATAATACGAGTTTAGATGACCAAAAGAGGCTAAACAACCCCTCCACACACAAAACATTGCTTGTCCTCAAGCATAACTTAGTCTAAAATATCTATTGGGAAAAATCTAATCATGACATGCATTCTCGATAAGACTTCAAATCATTCCAAAATCGATCTTCCTATCATCACGTCATGTCACATAGAGATCATAAAAGAAATTAGTCCACTTAGACTAGATACTCATCAATTCGAACAACATATAACAATGATGCACAAGGGAATATCGAGACCACATAACCGGTTAGAGTTTTTATCCATCTTTATTGGTGTATCTTTCTCTTTTCTTTTCTTTTCTTTTTAACATGAGGAATATTAAGGACAACGTTCACCGGGTGTGTACTCCGAATATTCGGGTTTTCCCGGTGTGGTTTCTCATACCCATCTCTTTTATAATTTTGAATTATTGATTAAGAGAGCATGGTAGAATCCTTATGTATTCCTATTTTTAACGAGCTCAAAATGCAAATTAGAGCAAAGTCAAGCTATATGGTCATTGTCGTGAGGTGTGAACAATTAGGGGTTACCTAATGTATCCTCACACGGTTTCCCGTGCTCAAGGTTCCCATAGGAGCAGAGACCTCTTGACAAGATCAATTCTCATTATAAAACATGGATACGCAACAAGTGGTCATAAACAACTAGCTAATTGGATCAATCAATTTATACCATCATGCATCACTATCTCGATCATTCTACTAAGATTAAGAATCTGGTCATAATGTTTCACACATTCCTAGTTCATCTATGTTTCATATCATGAATCAAATTAAATCAATCAAGGCTTTCAAATCATATCTCATCTCAAAAACATGTCACGACTCGATTTAACCACATGATATCAAGACCAAATAGCTCTAAAACAATCAAGATTTTGCATAGATAAGACACTAAAAAAAATGACGAATGCATGCACTAAAAAGACACCCCCTACAAAAATAGAGCAATGCCCTCATTGCAGAGAGTAAGGAACTATAGAGTATGGATAGAGAAAACGTCGTTGAATTGCGGCATTTGGAGTGACAAAACGGAAAGAAAAACCTGAAAAAGAAAACTAGAAAGCAAAGGGAAAATAAAGGTTAGCCAAATCACACACTCACACTAAAAGAAATAAAGCAGTAAATGTACCTCAACAATGAGACGAAGTCTCACTGTTGGTTGGGAGGAGGGTGGGTGGATGCTCTGCCAAAGGTCCAAGACGACCATTGTTATTGCATCTCTCGTAAGATCCTATTTTGCTCCTCCATCGCCTTTTGTTGAGCTTCCCATTGTTGGTGCTGGGTGTCAAGGCGAGTGTTGATGTCGCAGATGTCAGAGCACATCTCGTGAATGCCGGTGGTGACCTTGGAAGTGAACCGCTCCCATTGGGAGTTCCATTGAGGCTGGGTGCCCCATTGAGATTGGGCGCCCCAATCGGATCCTCCGGTCTCGTTCATTGGGTCATAGCCTAGCCAAGCGGTGTCAGCTTCCTTGTCAGCGTCTTCCTCTTCTTCTTCTTCGTAATGGGCCTCTTCGTTGACCTCCATATGAGTGTCCTCCGATTCGTAGGTTTCATGGGAGGCTCGGGCTGTTACTTGATCATTGAGGTACCTCCTCACACAATTGTACCTCTCTTGTGGCACCAATTCGGATTATGAGAGGGCGAATGGTGCGCCTCTCAACTCATTGATGTCGATCTTCTTGGTGGGGAGCAACTCGTTGTTCGGAGGGCCATCCGCACGGATAAGATTGAGGTGCATGGCCACGGAGGTTGCTAGGTGAAGAAGAGATGTGTGGGCTCGCTTCCGGCGTTGGATGGACTGGATGGATTCAAAGATGAACGAGGACGGGAAAATCTTCGTCTTGTGGATTGCACAATGGAGTAGGAAACACTCCACCGTGTTCAACTTATTTGCTTGTTCATTGCCCGAGATGGAGTAGGTGATGAACTTGTGTAAGACGCCTATCTCGGGATCTCTTAAAAATCCGCTCGGCATGTCTCCCGATGCCCAATTGTGAAAACCTGTTAACTCAAACCAAGATAGATTCGGGTTAAATTCTGAGGGCACCCGATGGAGCCCCATGGTGGGAAATCCAAAGATACATTTCACCATTGAAGTAGTAACATTGTGAAATATGCCACGATGCCGGAATTTAAATGACTTAAAATCAGATGCAACATCAAATGTGGTGAGAAATTCAAGTCCCAATTCTTTAAAGTATTCAACCACTAGCTTAGCATACTTTTTTAAACCAATATTTTTCAAATAATGCGTCACCTTAGAAGCAATACCTAAGCTACTCAATAATTCTCAATTAAGAGTACGAAGGAGTGTGATATCAAGAATCATGTACCGTATGAATAGAGTGCCCTCGCTATCATTGTATATGGGGAATGGTGCTCCCGAGCCTTGGAGGTTGTCGCGAACGGGGTGGAAATCATCATCATCCCCTCCTTGTCGGCTAGATTGCCCAACTTCACTTGTTTTTTATCTTTTCCTACCCATTGGACTTTTAGCAAACACTTGGTGGGCAAAATAATTGATGAACTTGGGGTTTGGAGTTGTTGGGTGTTTTAGTGGGTGGAATCGAAAATTTTCGGATGGAATGGAAGAACATGTAAAGTTGATGGTGAATGCAAAGAATTGGAGTGAAAGAGTGAGTATAGAAGAAGGAATTGAAGAAAGAAATTTGGGGTAGGGTTAGGGTTTGGGAAATTTGGGAGAGATGGAGTGAAAGAAGTGGGGCAAAAGAAGGGAGAGAAGGTGAAATATAGGGGGTAGCCGGGTGACTCAGCTGTCGCTGAGGGGTTAGCGGCCGCTGAATGATGCTCTCATAAAAGTGTAGAGAAAATAGGAGGATTTTATGTGGGGGATGGTCAGCGACCGCCGACTCGAGGCGGCACGGGCACTAGCGCGCTGGCGCGGGCCGCTGGCGATGGGTCAGCGGCCGTTGAGTGTGCCGCGGTCGCTGACCCTTGCTCTCGTACATTTTCTTCATTTTCTCCTCCGCGGGCTCTGAGTGTCCCGCGCCCGCTGACTTTTTCTCTCGTCCGGACTTTTTGAGGTGTGATTTTTCATTTTGTTGCGTGGTTCGCCTCGATTTCCTTCCAACTCAATAACACCTACGAACAAAGAAAAATTATAAAAATTAACTAACGGAATGAAGATTATAAACGGAAATAAAAGAGCGTGGGTTGCCTCCACGAAGTGCTTGTTTACGTTGTTAGCTCGTCGAGATGGAACTAATTCAACGGGGGTTCGGAGATGGGCGTTAACTCCACAACTTCGGGCATGGAGTCGCCTTCAATGTACGGTTTTACCCAATGTCCATTCACACGAAAAGACTCCTCACCTTCGTTACTATATGGTTCTACGGTCCCGGATGGTAGTATGTCATTGATCACGAACGGGCCGCTCCACCTTGATTTGAGTTTGCCCGGGAATAGTCGAAGTCTAGAATTGAAAAGTAGAACCTTCATTCCCGGTTTTAATTCTTTGTGCACAATTCGGCGGTCATGGATTCGCTTCACTTTATCTTTGTAAATCCGTGCACTCTCATACGCTTCATTTATAAGCTCATCAAGCTTGGAAATTTGGAGTGATCTCCTCTCGGCGGCGTTGTCGAGGTCGTATGTCGCTGTCTTGATTGCCCAATATGCTTTGTACTCTACCTCAACCGGCAAGTAGCACGCCTTCCCATACACAAGACGGTACCGGCTCATCCCAAGAATGCTTTTGAAAGCCATCCTATATGCCCATAAGGCATCGTTTAGCTTAATTGCCCAAACTTTCCGGGATGGTTTCACGGTTTTCTCCAATATGGCCTTTACTTGCCTATTACTCGTTTCGGCTTGCCCCGAGGTTTGTGGGTAGAGCTGGTAAAAATGGCCTGAGCCCGTAGGCCCGCTCAAAAGCCTGGGGTTTGGGCGGGCTTGGGCTTGAAAAAATGAGACCCGAAAAAATAAACGGGCCTAAAAAGCCCACCCTAAAATTGCCTTGGGCCCGATGGACTTTGGGCTAAAAAGCCCGGGGTTTTCGGGCTAAAAAGCCCGCCCGATAGTATAGGTTAAAACATTATTTTTTGTAATTGTTATTTAATTTAAATTATCATTATAGTATTTATATTTTTTATGACTTTGATAGATAATGAAGAAAAGACTTTTACAGTTTTAATTGTTTATTTTGGAATTTTTATATAATTTAAATTATGATCTCATAGTGTCTATATTTTATGTTTTTTAATTATTTATTCAAAAATTTATTAACATTTAAAGGTGTTAATTGCATAGTTTTATTTCACTTTGTAATTGTCAAATTTTCTTATTTATTTTAAATAAATTAAACTTCGGGCCCACCCAGAAAAAAGCCCGCCCGCCCGGGATCGGGTTGGGCCTAACATTTTGAAGCCTGAAAAATATTCGGGCGGGATTGGGCGGGCCTGCCACTTTGCCAGCTCTATTTGTGGGTGATATGGGGTGACAACTTTGTGTGTGATCTCATTCTTCTTCATCAATTTTTCGAACAACTTATTCCATAGTGTTTTCCCTCATTGGTAATGATAGCTCGAGGGAATCCAAATCTACATAAGATGTTTTCTTGCACAAACTTGAGAACAACATTAGCATCACACGTCTTAGTGGGGATAATTTCAACCCACTTGGACATATAATCAACGGCTAATAGAATGTACTTGTATCCAAAAGATTTAGGGAAGAGACCCATCAATACCCCACACGTCGAAGATCTCAACTACCAATATGTTTTGGAGAGTCATCTCATTGCGGTGACTTATGGCTCCAACTCGTTGGCATCTATTGCATGCCAAATAAAATGCTTGAGCCTCTTTGAAGATAGTTGGCCAAAAGAGCCAGCTTTGCAAAACCTTACGTGCTATCTTTTGTCCTCCAAAATGGCCTCCACATGGGGATTCGTGGCAGAAACGGAGCACTTGCTCTTGCTTGGAATTGAGAATGCAACGTTGGAATACATTATCCTTACCAAGCTTGAAAAGGTAAGGCTCCTCCCAAAAATATTGCCTGCATACATGAAGAAATTGTTTCTCCTCTTGGGAGGTTAGACCGGGTCTAAGTAGATTGCATGCTAGGTAATTCACAATGACGGCATACCAAGGAGTGATTGCAATTTCAGAAATGTTCTCATAAGAAAAACTGTCAGAAGCACAAGAT
Source organism: Leonotis leonurus (assembly GCA_026898415.1). NCBI lineage: Eukaryota > Viridiplantae > Streptophyta > Magnoliopsida > Lamiales > Lamiaceae > Leonotis > Leonotis leonurus. The sequence goes on from JAPKLX010000500.1 coordinate 119,245, forward strand.
GTATCAATATGAGAATGCTCAAGTCTAGAAAGATGATCGGCCACAAAATTTCACTGCATTTCCTATCTTTTATCTCTACGTCAAATTCTTACAAAAGTAACACCCATCTAATTAGCCTAAGCTTAGCTTGGGGTTTGGTCAACAAGTATCTCAAGGCCTTATGATCAATATGAATAATTACCTTAGATCCTAAAATATAAGATCGAAATTTGTCTAAGGCAAATATTACTGCGAACATCTCCTTCTTCGTGGTGGTGTAATTTACTTGGACCGAGTTCAAGGTTAAACTGGTATAGTAAATCACACGAAGCATATTATCAACTCGTTGACCTAAAACAGCTCCAACTGCAAAGTTAGATGCGTCGCACATGATCTCGAAAGGAATAGAATAATTAGGGCCAATGACAATGGGAGCAGAAGTCAACTTTTCTTTCAATAGATTAAAAGCATGCAAACACGAATCATCAAAATTAAAAGGAACATCTTGAGCTAGTAAATGACAAAGTGGTTGAAAATTTTTAGAAAAATCTTTAATAAAACATCGGTAAAAACCTGTGTGACCTAAGAAACTTCTAATGCCCTTGACATCTCTCGGTGGAGGTAATTTTTCAATAACCTCGATTTTCGCCTTATCAACCTCATTGCCTTTATTAGAAACAATATGACCTATAACAATGCCACTTTTAACCATGAAGTGACTCTTTTCCCAACTCAAAGTTAGACCACTTTCAACACATCTTTCAAGCACTTTCTCAATTTTAAGTAGGCAATCACTAAAAGATGAGCCAAATACCGAAAAATTGTCCATGAAGATCTCGACAAAGTTCCCTATCATCTCAGAGAATATGGACATTATGCACCTTTGAAAGGTACTGGGTGCATTGCATAGTTTGAATGATATTCTCTTATACGCATATGTGCTGAATAGGATCGTGAATGCCATCTTGGCTTGATCTTCCGGTGCAATGACAATTTGATAGTATCCTGAAAGGCCATCAAGAAAACAGTAAAAATCATGTCCGGATAATCTATCTAACATTTGATCAATAAAAGGGAGAGGAAAATGGTCCTTTTGGTGGCAGTATTTAGTTTGCGGTACTCAATGCACATCCGTCACCCCGTGATGGGTCAAGAAGGAACAAGCTATTGCTTGTCGTTTAGGACCAATAGGATTCCTCCCTTTTTGGGTACCACATGTACCAGGCTCACACACTCATTATGCGCAATGGGATAGATGATTTCTTCCGCTAACAATTTAAATATCTCCTTTTTGCACGACTTCCATGAGTACTAGATTAAGTCGTCGTTGGCTATCTCATTTTGGTACAGAGCTTTCCTCAAGATTGATGTGGTGCATGCATGTAGTAGGACAAATATCGCGAATATCTGCTAGGCCCCATCCAAAAGCGAGTTTGTGCGTTTTGAGAACTGGAAGTAGTAGGTTTTCTTGGTCCTTTGTCAGCTCGGATGAGATAATGATGGGTTTGTTCTCTCCTTCTTCCAAGAAAACGTACTTGAGGTGAATGGGGAGCTTCTTCAGTTCCAATTTGTCATGTGCTGACGCCTCCTTAGGTTTCACTTGAGTGATGGATTTTTCGTCAATTTGCTACACTAAAACTTCTTCACTCGTGAAATCCTGCAAAAAAGAACTCTTGGCCAATGAATCAATAGTATCAATGTAATAAGAATCATTAACAAAATTAGCAGATGGTATGGTGCGACTCCTATGAATAGAAAAAGACACTTCCTCTCCTATAACAGACATTTTAATTGTGTCATTTTTAACATCAATCAAAGTGTTAGTGGTGGCCATGAATGGTCTTCCTAGAAGGAGTGTATGTTATACACCATTTTCATGCACATCTCCTATCTCTAAAACAACAAAATCAACGGGAACAATCAATCCACCTACTTGCACTAAAACATCCTGAATGAAACCTCTACGATATCTAACGGATCTATCAGCCAAATGCAAACACATGCGAGAAGATTTAAGTTCACCTAATTCCAATTGCTTAAAAATAGAGTACGCCATCAAATTAATTTATGCTCCTAAATCTAACATGTCTGATGCTTCGTTACCATTTTCTAGAGCGATATTGATAACAAAACTACCTGGATCGTGTTTCTTAGGAGATAAGGGCTGTTGCATGATGGAGCTCGCCACTTCGGAGACTATCACCACTTCTTGATCACCGAATTTTCTCTTCTTTGCCGCCAATTCTTTAAGGAACTTGACATAGGCGGGAACATTTTGGATGACTTCAGAAAGAGGTAAATTCACGTTTACCTTGGACTACATTTCATAAAAATCCTGAAACTGTTGGTCGTGCTTCGCGTTCCTTAGCCTGCTGGGATAAGGAATCGACAGAACATACAGATTCGCTGTCTTGTGAAGTTTCTCACCGGGTTTGGCTCTCTCAACTTCGGGTGGGGGCCCGTCCTCCTTGTCAATGGTGAAAGGTGACATCTCCACTATGTTATCCACCATTTTTCCACTCTTCAACACAGTCACATCTTGAGCTTGATGGGGTTGATGACCCTACCCCAGAATTTTGTCTGTTTGATTATTTTGCTGCAACTGGTTCACTGCACACAAAATTTGTCCCATAGAAGTCTCAAGGCGTTTGATGGTAGCGTCCTGTGCCTCTCGAGCCTATTTACGCTCTTGCATGAAAGCGACCAAACTATCCTCAAGATATGATTTTTGAGGAGGCATAGTTTGACGTGGAAACTGCTGCATTGGATATTGGTGTTGCTGATTCGGAGGGTGATAAAACTATTGCTGTTACGGTGGAAAAGTTTGTTGCTACGGTTGTGGTGGATATACGTCTGCGGTTGGCACTGGTACTGCGGCTTGAAATTTGGAGCCTGAGGACGTTGATTTTGAAAATTCTGCGCTCCTTGCCTTTGAAATTGTGGCCTCCACCCCGTGTTTTGCTGATTTCTCCATGTGTTTTGCTAAGGGGGTGGTTGAGGCATGAATTCTTGTGCAGCATAAATTTCCGCCTCGCCTTCGACAGTCATCTCCGCCATTCATTGGCATTCTTCCACCACATGGCCATAGTCGCCACAAATACCGCATGGCTCAGGTGCAAGTTGCTGAACAGATGGTGATGGGGTTTGGTTCATCTTCAATTCTTGTAGCTCCCTCATCATATCCGCCATTTGCTTCTTGAGACTGCTATGGGACAGATGGTGATGGGGATTGGTCATCACTGCACTAGTTACGGACAGCGGTGAAAAGAACAATGGCTGAAGTAGCGGTGGCGCCGAACTTAGGCCTAGTGAAGTCGCCTATGTAGCGCGGTCTCTCGTCAACAATCTCATCAGCCATCTCTTCGAATAATCGCGGCAGTGAAAATTCGTCAATGTGCTCGATGTCTTCTTCTACGGTGCCTAGGATCTCACATTTCCGGTTAATGTTATCAATGAAGGGCGTCAAATGCTTTCTAGCACTGTGGCGATCTTGCACACACAACAATCAAAGAACACATTACGCGTACCACAATATAGAAGAAGTAAGTAAACAAGTCAGCGGCTGCTGAGTTGTGCAGTTCTGCAGGTCGCGTGCGCGGCCGTTGGGCGCTGACTGAGTCATCCGTGGGGTCAGCAGTCGCTGGCCTTGGCATGCGCTAGCTCAGGCGCCTGGCTAGGCCGTGGCTCGGTTGGGGCATCAACGCTTAGTCAGCGACCGCTTAGGGCTACGCGGCCGCTGACTAGTGCTCTCGGCACTAGTCTTCACTCTCTCATCATTTCTCAATATTTTCCCATCTCGTTTGCAACTTCAACATTCATTTAGACTTGTGATCCTAAAACATAAAATGAGAAGTAAATCTAGCCAAAACATCATGCAAAGTGGAAAAACAACACGAATAAGGACACTAAAAATAAGAGTTTAGACGACCAAAAAGAGGCGAAACATTATCCTACTGATGGAACCTGTATGAGGGGCTCACGATACCGCAGGATCCACAGGTTTAATTAATCACATGAATAATTAATTCTTAAAACACATAGGGGGTGTTTGGTTTGGTGGATGTGATAGATTAGATTGATAGGATAAAGGATGATGGGATTATTTGGATTATATAATCACGAAAATGCTCACCCGTCCGCGGCGGGCGGGGTTAATGCGCCCACGAATGATGTGGCATGCCATGTAGATATATATTAAATTCTTAATATTTTTTTTATTAATTATCACTTTCTGACTAGGGTTCATTGGTTAGGGTATAGTTTAATACTATTCAATAAAAATTAATAATAAAAAATAAATTTAACAAAGAAATGAAAATATAGTAACTCACATGTTGATGTGGCAATGACGTGGCATTGCCACATCAGCCGCAGGCACATTAAGATATGCCCGCCGCGGGCGGTAGAGCATTACTCTATATAATCATATGTTTTGTTTGATTGATTACAATGTTTGATAAATTATGTGATTATAATTAAAATATAGAAAAATATGTAAATTGCCCTTTATCGAGATATGTTGGTGTGTGTTTACTTGTATTTTTGTAAATAATAAAATTGATTATGATAATTTTGTAAATTTGCATTTTGGAATGATGCTTTATTAATAATCAAGTCTAATCAAGTCAAGATTGGGTTGATTAATAATCAAGGAATTCCTTGATTATATGCGGGCCGGATAATCTATCCCGGGCCAAATCAAACAAACCAAACACTTGATTATGCTTGATTATTTTATCAATCACACCTAATCAAGGCTAATCAAGCAAACCAAACACCCCCATAGGGGAATATAAATGCGGAAACAAATATATTAGACCTTCTCCTACATAAATCATCCGCTTGAGGATAAACAAATTGAATCGTTAGCTATCGAACTGCAATCCACGGTGTTCGAATCTCCTTCTTAGATCTCCACCGAATCCAACCCTAGGAACTTTACAAGAATATCGTGTGGGCGAATCTATCTAGTAATTTAGGAGAAAAAACGAGATCAAAAATTGGAGCGGAGAACATTCCTAATTTCGAAAATTGAGAGTGAATCTCAAAGAGGGGGGGCATTTCAACTATTAGGATAGTGCTAAGGAGAATGAATTAGATCCCAAATAATAGAACCATATCCCTACCTTTATCTCTTGCGGTTACAACTATAATTCAAATTCGAATTTGAATCATATTAAAAATTAATGTGGGCTTGGACAAATCCATAATTAGATTAAATTAATTTTAAAGTCTCCTTTTGAGCCCAATTGAATTTAATTAATTATCTGGCCCACCTTTAGACTTAAATTAATTAATTTAAATTAATTTGTCCTCCAATTAATTAATCCATGTAAAAGCAATAAAGTGCAGTTCAATTATAAATATTTATCGACTCCACTATATGATAAATATTGAACTCATCTTCATTCATTCGAATTACGGACATAACCCTTTTAACATTAATTATTTCGCGCCTTAAAGATTTTCTAAATCCATTAATTAATTGAGTTTGCTGACAACTCATAATTAATTAATATATTTACTCGTGAGTGATCCGGTTCAGACCTTTAATATTATATATGGAATAAATTCCTAACCGACCAGATTTATTATGTAATAAACCTTTCTGAACGCCTCTCGCAGATGTAATCAACGTGTCACCAAGACGCGATTCTGCACGACTGACAGTCAAGTACTTCTAGCTAAGTCAATCACTACCGCCCAAGACATCACTATTTAGAGTTACAAAAAACCTGCAAGTGTAGATGAATCAAAGCAGTGTATAATCAATCGTCTATACAAATGTCATTATCACAGATTAAGAAATGAATTAATTTCTGAGACCTTGTTCTAAGTATCAGCACGTTATAACTTATCTCACTATGAAACCTCTCAATATGTATACGGAAAACATGTGTATCCGCTTATACATACCGATATCATTCTGCGGGCTAAGGTCAGCTCTCACATCAAATGATATCGCAGACTTTACTAACTAGACTGTCCAAGTCTGTCCAAACTGTGACTTTATATTACAAAGGAGCCAACTGTGTTACCTTCCGTGATCATCGATCCAACACACAATCTACAATTGTAATAAATGGACTTATTTGCAATTCAATGTATAACAATAATAAATAAGAAACAATGATAGAAACATTTATTCTCATTAAAGTGCAATTGAAAACAAGTCTGATACATCCTCTAAGCATAAAACATGTTTTGAGATATACAAACCTAACACCTACAGGTAAGATTCTATTGATGACTCTAATATATGTTTAGTCTAATGTAGTTTTTTTACGAATTTTTATGGCCGAGGATTGGCGCCCTTGTCGCGCTCCCGCGCCTGCGCCTAGACTCGCACACGTGCATGGGCTTGCGCCTACGCTCGCGCTCTCCCTCTGCAGTGCGCTGTCGCCCAGCTTCTCGCACGCCTCGCCTGGGAGTTGGGTGCGTGTTGGCGCCCGCACCACATGCTTACACGCGTGTTGGGACCGTACGTGATGGTGTAGGATCAAGCGCTTGCCACTAGACCAAAAGCCCGGACTTGTGGT
>JAPKLX010001840.1:0-17393 GCA_026898415.1 Leonotis leonurus
AATCAATGTTATTCATCATATCTCTTCTTTCCTTGTAGAGTCGTTGATTGAATCTTCTATGAATGGGAAGCAGATCAACTGAGATTACTTTCCTTCTTCTTGTCAATCAGTGATTTTCCTTCCAATTCTCAAAGGATGGATTTAAATACTGCCGTGGTAAGAGGATATGATGAGTAGGACAATGTTTTTCTGAGGGTTTTGATAGTTCTATCGATCTGTTGCCACTTCTGTCTGGTTGATTCAACTCTTTCTGTTTGATTGGAATCTTCTAGTTAGGCTCTTTTTGGTTTTAAGTGCATATCTGGTTGAACACTGGTTGAGTACTTTCTGGTTGAACAACTTTCTGTTAAAGTTGATTTGCTCCAACTTTCTGTTCAAGACTTGCTGGTTCAATTTTCTGTCTAAGACTTGCTGGTTCAACTTTCTGTTAAAATTGTCTTGCTCCAGCTTTCTGTCTGAGACTTCTTTCATCTTTCTGTTTGAAGCTTTCTGGTTAAACTTTCTGTTAAGATTGTCTTGCTCCAGCTTTCTGTCTGAGACTTCTTTCATCTTTCTGTTTGACGCTTTCTGGTTCAACTTTCTGTTAAGATTGTCTTGCTCCAACTCTCTGGTACTTAGAGACAAAATTAGAAATAATACAGAACATGAATAATATCAAGTGTGTTTTCGAGAGAACATCATCAAAACTTAAATTATCTGTGGGGTTCCCAACAATTTCCCCCTTTTTGATGATGTCGAAACCACACTAAATCAGCGTAACCAATTTAACATGTATCATGTTCTGGAGAGATTGGCCAATTGTTATTTAAGTTAAATAACAATAAATAACAATAAAGATTCTGGACAATAAGATTTTGTCTTTAGAAAACTCCACATCAATAGATATCAGAATCAATAAGTACAGGTGGACAACAGAAATAAAAGAGAGCAAAAGCAGAAAATAAGAAGAAAGATCTATCTAAGAGAACCATCTGGCAGCTCCGCCTTTCTTCATCCTTTCTCTCTATGCATCAGAAATTAACTGTATGCTCTCGTAAATCCCATCCCTTACTCTGGCATAGTTTGGGTCGTGATTGTCGATTTTGTAACTGTTGGGAACCCTAAGGTTTTAGTGTTAATGATGGTACTTCGAAACACACTTAGCTAGTTTAGAGCTTAATCTGTTCTTCATGTAAAACCAGATCACTAGAAATAAGGTGAATACTGCTATTGAACAGATCAGGAGATGACTTAAAGTGTAAAGGAAATATTCCTATAGAAGTCAATCTCAACTTAGAATAGGATGAAGTCAAGGTTTTATGCCAAAGAAGAATCGATCTGCTGCAACAGTCAGCGACCAGATCGATGACCAGATCGATGCCTACAGCAAGGAACCAGAACGATTGAGTCATCAATCCATCAGCTGACATCATCCTACACATCATATACACTGGCCATGTCAAAGATCAAAATCCATCCAACTGGGATTGGAAAGAAGATCTTCGGTTAAACATATACAAGGAAAGACACCGGTAGCAATCTGCTCTCAAATAACTCAAAGATTGAGTCAACCTTTCCTATATGGCAAGAACAGATATGATGGAAACCTTTGATTGACAATATACCATCTATCTCACGCCAATCAACAACGGCTAGAATTTCAAAATTCAATGCCTATATAGTTGAAGTCAAAAATTTGGAAATAGATAGAACACACACGCGAACTATACTGTTGTTATTCTTTCAAGGAATCTGTATTCTAGACTTAGAACTTCAACACTCTGTGATTCAACATCACACCAACCACCTCGATTCAAGTCTATCTCATCGAGAAAAAGAAGATCACCCTGCTAGCTAGCAGTTTTCTAGTGGTAACGTAGAGGTAATTTGTTGTAAAGGGGCACGACCCTTCATTCGTGCATAAGTATCTCTCTAGTTTTGATTGATGCTTGTGACTTGTTCTCTACGAGTATAAAGAAGCAGAGTATCCTAGTATTGGATAATCTGGTCTAGTTTTGACCAGATCGTGGACGTAGGGATTTCCCGAACCACGTTAAACAACCGTGTGCTTCTGTTGTTTATTATTCTAACTCTCTGCACAATCATCCATCTGCATCTCAATCAATCTCCTTAATCAATCTGGTTAATACTTAAGGTTTTCTAAACAAGAGCAATCACTGATCCACCATTATTCCGCACTCACTCTACACTCAGAAAGTAATAAGATCACTCTTATTATCAACTAAGTGTTTTCACAAAGAGAGTAATCTGTTTGGACTAAACCAGCTATTGATCTGCATATCGATCTGTTTAGTCACTGCCGAGCAATTTCTCATATTGAATAGCTTAACCTCTCTTATAAATAGTCAAGTAAAACTGAAAAGTTAGTATTTGGTGTATTCCCCCCCCCCATACACCAAACCTTGCTCTTTTGGGACCAACAAGTGGTATCAGAGCAGTGGTTCATACTGACCATTGTTTTGTTTCACAAGGTTAAAACCTGCGTGGTCTACTTGAATAGATCTAGGAAAACCTTTTCCATTCACGTGCATACTATCTGTTATGGAGTCATCTGTTATCAGGGCTTGCGAAGAATTCTCTATTCAAGGATATAGAGAATGGAGCTTCAGGATCAAGATGTGTCTTAAAGCCCATCATTGCTTAATGTGGAAAGTAATTGAGGAAGGGCCATTGGCAATTACAGAAGAAACAACTCGTATCACTGAAACAGGAGTACACAAAGAAGAAGTACTTAAAGATCCCAGAAAATATACCTCTGAAGAAAGGAGAGAAGCAAATCTTGATGATTTTGCCAAAGGAATCATCTCCAGCACGGTCAAAGGCATACATCTGGCTAAAATCCAAGATTTGGATACTGCCAAAGAGATGTGGGAAGCCTTAAGAGACCTAGCCCTAGGATCTGAAGTAATGATCGAGAACAAGCTGTCTCTAGCCTGCAACAAATATGACGAATTCAAAATGAAACCAGGCGAGACAATAGAACAAATGAAGATGAGATTCACTGGAATTCTTCTTGAGATATCTGCGTTCAAAAAGAACAAATATACTCAAAGGGAGAAGAACATGAATGTTCTTAGAGCTCTTCCACCAAGCTGGGAGATCTATGCAGCAATGCAACCTCTAAGAGCAAATTTCAATGATCTGTCCACTGAAGCCCTATTTGATCATCTCGAAGGTCATGAGTGTGACATCCAAAGAATTCGAGGACCAGACCATCTGTCCAAAAAGACAGAAAGCAGCTCAAAGAAGGAGAAAGAGGTAGCCTTCAAAGCGAAGAGCAAACCAGATGATCCTTCTGAGCTTGTTACTCCAGAAGAAGAGAAAGGCTATGACAAACTCTTAAAAGAGTTCGCAATGATCGCCAAACGAATGGACAAGATGGAAACCAGATCGAAGAAATACAGACGCTTCTACAAAGATAACAAGAGAAACTTCAACAAGAAGTATGAAAATGACCGATCTGATGACAAGGATGAGTCCAAGAAGCAGTTCTCTAAAACAACAAAGACCTCTAGTTCTACAGATTACACTTGCTTTGAATGTGGTAGAACAGGTCACTTCAAAACAGATTGTCCAAATCAGTCCAGAAGTCAAAGGGAAGAACTAAGAGCTAAAAGATTTCGAAAGCTTAAATATGAGCGCAAAGCCATGATAGCTGAACAGAACTCAAGCAGCTCGAGCCATTTCTCAGATAGCTCATCAGAAAATGATGAAGCTTTCATTGCTGACGATGAAGAAAGCTGGAATGAATGCTATGTGGGATTGGACAACGGGCTAGATGAAGTTGAGGTAAATTCTTGCGACTCAAATTCCCCAGATAATAATAATGATCTTGAACAGGAAAGTGAAGATCAAGCAGAATACTCATGGAATGAAATAGATGAGATGTTCAAAAGCTACTCAAGTATCAAGAGGCTGTTTAAAGAAGTAGTCGAAGAGAATGACAGATTGAAGAAAGTTGAGCAGATTTTAAGCACAACAAATACACAATTTGTTGCTAAAATAAATGATCTGGAAGAACAGATCAAGAGTAAAGACAGTGAGATCCACACGCTTAACTCAAAAGTTAAGGATCTGGTTACAAGAAACAATGTTGCTGAAGAAAAGATCAAGAAAGGGAAAGAAATGATCTACAAGAGTGATGAGCGTGCCAAGTTGCTAATCAATCTGCAACAAAAAGGCACATCTGGATTAGGATATCCAAGTCACTCAGAAAAATCTTCTGGAACTGTAAACTTCGTACCAGAAAGAAAGCAAATACCAGATCAAGTGAAGGACTTGAAGAACAAGAAAGGTTATCCTCAAAAGATGATAATAAAAGATGCAAAGAACAGGCAGTATCATCAAACAAAGGGACAACCAGCTCACTACATAGAAACAGAACACCTTCAAAAAGCAAATGTCAACAGGATGTAATTCAAAAGGATATACCAGAGGGTATAGAAACATCAGAGTTGGCAAGACCACTATCACTAATGTGTCATATGTTGAGGGTCTTAGTCACAATCTGTTTTCTGTAAGTCAGTTTTGTGCTAATGGCAATCAGATTGTTTTTCATACTAACAACTGTCTGGTGAAGAACAAGGAAGGAGATGAAATACTCCTTACCGGTAAACTACAGGATAGATTATATGTTGTCCAGTGGATTAAGTCACTAAGACTGTATCAGAAACAAGCTGGTTATGGCATAAGAGATTAAGTCATCTTAATTTCAAATCAATCAACAGGATTGCCAAGGAAAGGTTAGTGGAAGGACTACCAGATCAAGTGTATGATAAAAATCACATATGTGATGCTTGTCAAGCTGGAAAGCAAACCAGATCATCCTTTACAAGCAAAACAGCTCATTCAACATCAAGGATACTAGAGCTGTTACACCTTGATCTGTTTGGACCAGTCAAACCACTAAGTATCAATGGGAGAAAGTACACATTGGTAATCATAGATGATTACTCAAGATTCACTTGGGTCATCTTTCTGCTAAAGAAGAAAGAAACCCTAAACAAGCTCTCTGACTTTCTACACAAAATCACTAAACATAAAGAGATGAGTATAACCTCTATCAGAACAGATCGAGGAACAGAATTTCTTAACCAGAAGATTGAAGCATACTGCAACAAGATGGGAATCACTCATCAAACATCTGCTGCTCGAACTCCCCAACATAATGGAGTTGTTGAAAGGAGAAACAGATCACTCAAAGAAGCAGCTCGCACAATGCTTAATTCTACCAATCTACCGAAGAAATTCTGGGCAGAAGCTGTATACACTGCCTGTTATACTCAAAACAGATCATCCATCACAATGAGACATGGAAAAACACCATACGAGATTTGGAACAACAGAAAGCCTAAGATTTCTTATTTTAGAACTTTTGGTTATTTATGTTACATACATAATAATGGGAAATCACAGTTGAAAACCTTTGATAGCAAAACTGACCCTGGACTATTCTTAGGATATTCTGATGTTAGTAAAGCCTATCGAGTTTACAATAAGAATTCTCATATTGTGGAAGTAACACCTCATGTTGTTTTTGATGAGTCTATCGTTGAGTACAGATCACTAGATGGAAAGCAGACAGAAAATCAGGTGACTACCAGAAGGATGAATGAACTATTACTGGAAGATATTCTTATCTGGAATTCAAAGAGTGAGGATGAAGAAGTTATCACTCCACCTGTTGCTCAAGAGATCATACAGCAAGGGGGAATATCACTACACAATCTGGATGAAAATAGATCATCAACAGAAAACAATGAAACAATCATTGCAAATGATTTTCAACCTCCAGAAGAAAGTCCAAATGAGAATCCATTTCTAGCTACATCAACAGCACACCCTGAATTTGAGGAACCAACAGATCAACCTGATCCTGAGTTATCTGATGAAGAAATGACCAGGAGAAGGAGATGGATACAAGATCATCCACCAGAACAGATTGTTGGGAACCCATCAGATCGTGTGAAGACCAAAAGAATGCATGGAGAAAGTGCATTGTTGAGCTGCTACCTCTCTCGCATGGAGCCATCTGATGCTTATGAAGCACTTCAAGATGCGGATTGGATAACAGCAATGCAAGAAGAACTCAATGAGTTCAAAAGAAATGAAGTCTGGTATCTCGTGGACAGACCCAAACACCAAGGAGTAATAGGTGTAAAATGGGTGTTCAAAAACAAACGAGATGAGAATGGTGAAGTAGTCAGAAACAAAGCCAGATTGGTAGCTAAAGGCTTTAATCAACAAGAAGGCATTGACTTTGATGAAACATTCGCACCAGTAGCCAGATTAGAAGCTATAAGACTATTTCTAGCATATGCTGCTCACAAACGGTTCAAAGTATACCAGATGGATGTCAAAAGTGCCTTCCTCAATGGTATTCTTGAAGAAGAAGTATATGTGGAACAACCACCTGGATTTGAAGAAGCAAATCCAGATCAGAAAGTATACAGACTGGCTAAGGCAGTCTATGGTCTAAAACAAGCCCCTAGAGCTTGGTATGAGACCTTATCATCTTTCCTACTAGAATCTGGATTTAGAAGAGAATCTGTTGACAAGACTCTGTTTATCATCAAAGTCAAAGAAAATATCCTCTTAGTCCAGATCTATGTAGATGATATAATTTTTGGATCTCAATCTACCTATCTGTGTGACAAATTTGCTGAACTTATGAAAAATAAGTATCAAATGTCCATGATGGGAGAAATGAGTTTCTTTTTAGGTTTGCAGGTCAAGCAGCTACCAGATGGTATCTTTATTAATCAGACAAAATACATCAACGATCTGCTGAACAAGTTTGGATTAAAAGACAGTACTCCAGTGAAAATCCCAATGCAGACAAATGGGAAAATTGATCCAGATCCCGAGGGAAAACTAGCTAACCTTACACAATACAGAGGGATCATAGGATCACTACTCTACCTAACTGCCAGTCGACCTGACATCACTTTTGCAGTAGGAGTATGTGCTAGATACCAAGCAAACCCCAAAGTGTCTCACATAGAAGCAGCTAAGAAGATACTAAGATATCTTAAGGGAACAGCCCATATAGGATTATGGTATCCATGTGAAGACAATTTTGAGCTAACTGGATATACTGACTCAGACTACGCTGGTTGCAAACTGGACAGAAAGTCAACATCTGGTACATGTCAGTTTCTAGGAAATAAACTGATTTCTTGGTTCTCTAAGAAACAGACATCAGTTGCCACTTCAACTACAGAGGCAGAATATATGGCAGCTGGAAGTTGTTGTGCACAAATATTGTGGTTGAGACAACAGCTTAAAGATTATGAGATTGACGTCAAGGAAATATCAATTTTCTGTGACAGCTCAAGTGCTATAGCAATCACATAGAATCCTGTTTTGCATACCAGATGCAAACATGTTGATGTGAGACATCACTTTATAAGAGACCATGTTGAAAGAAAACATGTACAGATTGAGAAAATACACACTGAAGTTCAGAGAGCAGACATCCTCACTAAGGCATTACCAGAAGAAAGATTTAAGATGCTTCGTGGAAAACTAGGACTTTTAAATCTTGAAGATAGGACCGGATTGATCTAAATTAGATCAAATTCAATATTCCAACAGGGAATCAAAACCAGATTATCATGGCCCAGATTGATAAAAACCAGCTTATGTGAAAACTCCAACAAGAAATTAACACCAGATCACTAAGTATATGTGAATACAGATTGATCAAAATTCCAACTGGGAATTATTAAAGGAGTCAACCAGATCGATAGTTCTCACCATAAAAGAGATTGACCTTGACCAGATTACTTAATGCCACGTGGATTTTGAATTAATATTTCTTATTAATTACTCCATTACTTGGTTAAGGGGGAAAGGTCAACTATATACGACGACTAATTATCTATATTCTGACATTAGATATCAAAATCTTTTATTTTTGATGATTACGTACAGTAATTGGGAAACGTAATCGAGGAAATATCTACCATATCAAGAAAAAGGGAGAAAATGACTGCAACAAAGATAACGCGCCATATCACAACCGTTCGATCATAGCGCGTGCATCACACGATAAAGAGAGGCGGCTATGGGTTGGAAACCTAGAACATGGAAAGGCGGGAAAGCTGAAAAAGGGAAGGATTTCTGAATATTTTATTACTCTACTTATCTTCTCTTTTATGTATATAACTTGATAAGGCGTTTCATGTATCACTCACACTCACATATTTTTCGAAACACTTAGCAAATTTTCTACCTTCCAAAATTCTCTCTTCCTTCGTAAATCTCTCAATTTTCTAGCAAAAATGGCTCCCAAATCATCTGTTTTTCTCGAGCAAGCAAGCTTTCTGAAACCTTACATACACCAAGACCTTTTCGCGGTTCTTGACACCTTCGGGTTTCACAAACTGGAAAAGGCATTTGATTTTGTCCGTCAGTGCAAAGGTTTCTTGTTTAGTTTGTTTAATATTATCTCATTTACATGCATATGACAAACTGATCTTACTCTGTATATCTATTTGTGTTTACTGTGGTATCGATTGCTAGCATGCATAAACTGCTTTGGGGCACTTATACTTCACTGATGGAAGGATAGTGCTCACATATGCTCTACTGTGTTTCCTGTAGGTTTCTACAATATAATCACTTCACACCCAGTACACTTCCTACCCAAGGATGTTGCTGCGTTTTACCTCTCATGGCAAGGAGAGAGAGGTGGAGATGAGGCCACCATCAGGGTCAGCAAAGGGAACACGATTAGCAACACCTCCTACAACGTCATCAACATTATCAACGTCGCTTACAAAGTAAAGGATGAAGGTCTAGAACTTGGAGAAATCACTGCAGAACAACTGCAAGAAGCTGTGGAGATGGTGATGATCATTCCCATCCAATACACAAACAGGATGTTTGTCCGTGCTCTTCTCGCGCCAGAATTCAGAATCTTATTTGAATTCGTACAGCGAATATTTCTCAACCACAATGGCTCATACGACCAGGTCACCCCTGAGAAATTCAGGCTCTTAGCTGCTGTAGTACTCAACTTACATATGAACTGGAGCAGGATCTTATACGATCTCTTGGCAAAGGAGGCCAAGATGATCTTGTTTGTGAAAGGCAGCTCACCTGGCATCGAAGTCAAAAGGAGCACTCTACGTCATTCTACAAAAATCAGTTATATGCTTGAGTCTTTCTTCCCTCAACACCAGTGGGATACAGTTGTTGAGTTTAACTCTAAACTGCATTTTCCCAAAGATCAACATCAAATTGAGATGTCAATGGGCATTTCTGCCAAAGATTCTGTTATCGCAAACGCTTTGACTGAGATGGGAAACTCCAACCCCATCTGGATACCACCATTCGCAGTAACTAAAAAATCCACCAAGTCCAAGATCACCAAGGAGAAACCAGCAGAAAGGACTCCCACCAAAAGAGTCACAAGACGGGCGAGCTCCATCGATACTGACACATCCACCGCAGCTCAGCCACCCAAACCAAAACGCAGACGACTTCAAAAATTGTCCGCTGAAGTTCAGACTGAAGCACCTGCTGCTGCAGAAGCTGTCATTCCTCAACAGGAGGTTGAGGAGGAAGAAGTTATGCTGGGTGGTCCACCTGAAGATGTGGCACCCCTTTCATCTGTACACCCAGATCAGTCCAAAGACTTTTCCCCCGCACACTCTACTAGCCCATCATCTGCTGATCATTTAGAGCAGATTGATGAGGAGGCTGAGATAGAAGAAGCATCAACAGATGAAGAGGAGGAGTTGAAGAAAGCAGAATCGGTGGTGAGAATGCTTGAGACAGAGGCAGAGCACTCTGTGCTTAGAACTTTTCCGGGGATCCAGCTTACCCCAGAAACTTATGCTGCAGCCAAACGCTTAAAATTCCTGTTACTGGTGAAAGACAAGGAATTCTATGTATTGGACGCTCTGCTTCGCACCAGATCAATTAATGCACTGAAGATTGAAGAAGCCACTTTGCTTGAGATCTTCACTGCATCCTCCATTGCAGAGCTCCGAGAGTCATACAAGCCAGATATACTAGGGATGGCGAAGTTTGAAGCTGATGAGCTTCAGATCGATCTACGATCTGTGTACGGGAAATCCAACATGCTGGATTTTTACAACAACATAGAAGAAGAAATTGTTGAGGAGGAGATTGAAGCTGCTCACACTGATGCTCACCAACAGGGTGCAGCCATTCCAGCAACAGAGATAGATCAGCAAATGGCTGACAGTGAAAAGCAGACCACCGCACCAACTAAGGGGGAACAAGCCATGCCTTCTGAAATCCCCAATGCAGTGCCCAGCCAAACTCAAGCAGAAGAAGAACTAATTGGACAGAATATAGGAGGCGAGCTTACAAACGACCTCCTCACTCCTGCTGCTGCAGCTGCACTTAATGTACATGTGCAGACATTCACCTTGGAGGACATATTGATGGACCAACATCAATCACTGTCTCATACACAAATCAGAGATCTCATCTCCAAGAAGGTGGACCAGTACATGTATGGCACACTGACTACAGTCCAAGATGAAGCTACTCGCATACTCACAGAGTTCAACGACCACTTGACGACTCATGTCGATCGCGTTGACTCTGAATTGAGGACAATATGCAGGCTGAAGATCGAAGAGATCAGCAAGAAACTGGACGATGATCGGGCTGCTGCTGATGAAAGGAAGGCCCAGATCGATCAGAGTCTATTTTCAACTGAATTCAAAGTGAAAGAGATGTACAAGATTATCAGTGCCTTTGCAGAAAAAGAAAAAGATATGGTGCACTCTATAGTGAAAGAACAGACAGATGGCCTCACTGCTGACTTAGTCAAAGAAACCAATGCCTACACAAGATCACTTCTTCGGCAGTTTGAGGTCAATGGGAAGAATTTTGTCGAAAGAAAATTAAGCGAACTGCGCTATCCCACAAAGACTATGATCGATACTTATTTCAACGACTTTGGGATAGTCCAGGACGATGTAGAGCGTCATACAGCTGAAATTGCCAACATCACAAAATCTTTCCAAAAGCAGATTGATGATTCAAACCTCAACATCACATCACTGCTTACTCAAAAGGTTGAAACAGATAAAGAAATGGCAACAATGAAAGAGGAGATCACTTCCCTGCGGGCCCTTATCAGTATGTTCATTGCTGATGTCGAAAAGGGGGAAGGATCAAGTAAAGTGAAGAAGCCATCTGCTGCAGCTGGAAAAGCAAAAGGAAAAGAGAAGGAAAAGGAATCTGCTCAACCTGAGCAACAGATCACAGCACAAACAGCCAGCCCACCATCTGCACCAACATCTGCTCAAATAAAAAGGACCACATCTTCAACCAGATCAAGCCAATCTCAACCCCCGAAGAAAAAGAAACGATCTGGGTTCAGTTGGACGTCATCTGTTCCTTCAAAAACATCAAAAGGAGAGACCAGTTGGATCCCAGATCACCTGAAGGATGGATGGGAGGGATTGAAATATGGCTTCATCATGCTTAGATATTTCGTCAAAGAACCTCTATACTGTGAAGGCACACCCAACGAGGCATTCGACGTATATTTAGATAGAAATGATGCCAAGGACTTGGTTGAGGCATTAAGGGAAGCTGCTGCAAAAGCTCAAGTCTCCATCTCTGCACCAGAAAAGGAGTTTAGAGAATGCCCAGTAATTCCTGGCACCTCACTACCAGACAAAACCTACCTGCTCACCTACATTAACCAGCTAGCAGAAAATAGAGGATATAAGGTGGATGCAAAAGACCCTGATTACATAAGGGTAAGAGAAGGAGTATATGAAAGCGTGCAGCTTATCTCGGATGAGACGAGAGCAAAAATGAAGAAGCAACAAGAAGAGAAAAGAAAAAGCAGATAGACATATTTCTCATATCTTTATGATCTGCTTTTCTTATGTTTTGTCTTGACTATCTGTAAACTCTACTTGTCTTTTTATTTCATATATGAAATCTGTTTGAGTTTCTGATGACAACATTTTATTGTCCAGAACACATATAAGATATCCTAAAAATGTTATAAACTTTATAACGTACTAACATCAATCTGGATATCAGACCAGATCGTTCTATATGAGCTGATAGGATATTATTGTAAAGTGTGGTTTCGACATCATCAACAAGGGGGAAATTGTTGGGAACCCTAAGGTTTTAGTGTTAATGATGGTACTTCGAAACACACTTAGCTAGTTTACAGCTTAATCTGTTCTTCATGTAAAACCAAATCACTAGAAATAAGGTGAATACTGCTATTGAACAGATCAGGAGATGACTTAAAGTGTAAAGGAAATATTCCTATAGAAGTCAATCTCAACTTAGAATAGGATGAAGTCAAGGTTTTATGCCAAAGAAGAATCGATCTGCTGCAACAGTCAGCGACCAGATCGATGCCTACAGCGAGGAACCAGAACGATTGAGTCATCAATCCATCAGCTGACATCATCCTACACATCATATACACTGGCCATGTCAAAGATCAAAATCCATCCAACTGGGATTGGAAAGAAGATCTTCGGTTAAACATATACAAGGAAAGAGACCGTTAGCAATCTGCTCTCAAATAACTTAAAGATTGAGTCAACCTTTCCTATATGGCAAGAACAGATATGATGGAAACCTTTGATTGGCAATATACCATCTATCTCACGCCCATCAACAACGGCTAGAATTTCAAAATTCAATGCCTATATAGTTGAAGTCAAAAATCTGGAAACAGATAGAACACACACGCGAACTATACAGCTGTTATTCTTTCAAGCAATCTGTATTCCAGACTTAGAACTTCAACACTCTGTGATTCAACATCACACCAACCACCTCGATTCAAGTCTATCTCATCGAGAAAAAGAAGATCACCCTGCTAGCTAGCAGTTTTCTAGTGGTAACGTAGAGGTAATCTGTTGTAAAGGGGCACTACCCTTCATTCGTGCATAAGTATCTCTCTAGTTTTGATTGATGCTTGTGACTCGTTCTCTACGAGTATAAAGAAGCAGAGTATCCTAGTATTGGATAATCTGGTCTAGTTTTGACCAGATCGTGGACGTAGGGATTTCCCGAACCACGTTAAACAACCGTGTGCTTTATATTTCTGCATATTTTAGTTTCTGTTGTTTATTATTCTAACTCTCTGCACAATCATCCATCTGCATCTCAATCAATCTCCTTAATCAATCTGGTTAATACTTAAGGTTTTCTAAACAAGAGCAATCACTGATCCACCATTATTCCGCACTCACTCTACACTCAGAAAGTAATAAGATCACTCTTATTATCAACTAAGTGTTTTCACAAAGAGAGTAATCTGTTTGGACTAAACCAGCTATTGATCTGCATATCGATCTGTTTAGTCACTGCCGAGCAATTTCTCATATTGAATAGCTTAACCTCTCTTATAAATAGTCAAGTAAAACTGAAAAGTTAGTATTTGGTGTATTCCCCCCCATACACCAAACCTTGCTCTTTCGGGACCAACAGTAACCTTTAATCTTGGCCAGCTGGTTGATGTAGTTCAAAATGTATGTCTTATCAGGGATGTTGCTTCCTGGTATGGTTGGGCACACCATAAACTCTTTCTCCGGGGCTTTGATCTGTATCTTGGCATAAGATGCTGCTGTTCTGATCCTCTGTACTAGCCCCTGGTCACTGAAGTTGTCCAGATATCTATTGAAATCCTCATCTGGAATAGATTCTGAGTATGTAGGCTCTTTCAAAAAATATCTGTTTAAGATAAAACCTTGCTTTACTTTCTCCCAATCACTTTGATCATTCTCTGGAACCCATGTATCATTAGGTGTCTTCTTTTGCAAGGATAGATTCCAAGAGAATGGTTTCTTTTTCTTCTTCTTCGACTGGGTGGTTGATTGTGATGACTGCTGTTGTGAGCGTTCTGTGGATGAAGGCGAAGAAAAAGGAGTTTGAAATGATTTTTCCTTGGCCTCCTGAGCAGCTAGCTTCTTCTCTCTTTCTGCCTGTTCTTTATAGAACTGCGCTCTAAACACTGGATCACATGCTTGATCCATGCTCACCCCAAACAGCAACAGCTCAGCAATCTGATCTCCCTCATCTACTGGTTTCTTTCCTTTGTCACTGGGGATCTGAGGTGCTTGTTGGACTTGTTCAGTTCCAAGTAGAGTGGGGTCAGGTCTTGGAGGTGTGGTAGCCCTGGGTTGAGTTGGTGCTGGTGTTTCTATTTCGATTTCCATCTCTTCTGTTCTCAAGCTCTTGCTGCTATCTTTACCACCCTTGCTGCTACCCTTTCCTCCCGAGATTTCCCCCTTTTCGACATCATCAAAGAAGGTAGTGATGAGTGTGCGAAGTGAGGCCATCTCTTCAGTCATTTTCTCAAATTTCTCTTCAGCATCTGCTTTGAATCCAAGCAGAAAGTTGATTGTCTAGTTGGAGGCGTCCAGTTTCTGCTCGAGCCTGCTGTTCATTGTAGACAGGGTTTTATCATAGGTCTCTTGTAGTTCTTCAACAGCAGCAAGACGAGTGTTCTATTGTTCGAACTCTTCTGGATTAGGATACAGCAGATCATTCAGGACATCTATCTGATGTTTCTTCATTAAGTCCACAAATTTTTCATTTTCAAATTTGGCGAATTGAGAATAAATGGATAAGTCAATATCTTCTTTCAACTGAGCAGCAAGTTGAATTCTTTTCTTTTCTACGGCAGCACTAACTGTTTCTTCTTGTTTGGCCAAAAGGTCAGCTACCAAGGTAGTGGCCTTCTCAGCTTTTTCTTCTACACCATTCAGTCGGAGATTGAGTTTGGCTTGACCTGCTTCGTTTGCCAATCTGTCATCATCAATCTTTTTATCAAGCTCCTTTCTGATTGTTCGGAGCTTGCTTCTGATGTCATGATCCATGTCGTTCACGTAATCTTTCTGATGTTGATTAAAATCAGAAAGTATCTGAGTGGCCTTCTCTTGAAGTGTGTTGCAAATATCAGTCATCTGATCTTCAACTCGAAGAGTGATCAGATTGTCTAGTTGATAGTTGTTGAAGGTGTTGGGTTCTCGTTCCAGAAGCTCTTCCATGGTGTAGTAATTTATATGCTTCTTCAGTTTTTGGGCAGCTCCTTGTGTGTATATGTCGTTGCTTGGCTCGCCACCAATGTGCTGTCCAACAGGTTCATCATCACCAGAGTCGAGATTGATGATTGGTGTTTTCTTGGTAGGCTTCTTGGGTTGATCTGCTTCCTGTTCTGGTTCGGATGGTGGTTGTTCTGTTGGTGCAGGTTCTGTGTGTGGTGTCTCCAGATTGATCTTCAAGGTTTCTGCCTCACGTTGCATGAGCCTAGAAATGATTTGTTTGTATTTTGCTCTGACTTCTTGGACTGTGGTGACTTGAAGTAGATTTAGTAGTGTGGCCTCTTCCTTCTTCAAGTCGTCAATTGTCTTGAGTTGAAGCAGAGCATCAAAAATGTAGTACTCGCTGTCTTTAACCAGCAAGTAGAACTTGACACGCTTGGCTGTATCCACACTTTCTGGTAAACATTGAATACCAGGAAAGTCTTGCAGCACTGAGTGTTCTGCTTCATTTTCTAGCAGATTGATAACACTTTCTGCCTGACGTTTCTCTCTTCTTCCTCATCAGCTGACTCTCCTTCATCTTCATCCTCACTAATTTTCTCCATTCTATTTGGTGAGGGAGTGAGTATTCTGGCTGGAGAAATATCTTTCTCTTGGTTTGGGTTGTGGCTTGTTTCTGGTTCATGTTGTGGTGTCTCTGTTGGTGCTGGTGATGCCTCCTCTCCATGTTCTGATGCAATGTCAGCTGGTTGTTCAGTTTGTTCTGTTGCTTCTTCTGGTGGTGATGATGACTCGACTATTCTCAATCTACGCCTCTTCTGCTTGGGCTAAGAGGCAGAGGTTTCTGTATCAACAGAACTACCTCGTTTGGCAGAAGTCTTGCGTGTCACCTTTTCCTTCACAACTTTCTCCTTTGTGGACTTGCCCTTCTGCTTTTCCACACCTTTAGCAGGTGGCATCCATGTAGGATTTGAGCTTCCTATTTCCAGAGCTGCATCACGATGTACTTCATCGGTTATCTTGTTGAAGAAGGCTGATGAGAGTCCCAAAGACATCTCTAGCTGATGTTGATCTTTGGGTATGGAAAGACTTGAGTTGAATTCTACTGCATCCTCCCATACTTGCTGTTTGAAATATCGTTCCACCATCAGACTAATTTTGGTGGAATGTCTGAGATTCCTCTTAACTTCCACTGAAGTTCCTCTCCCTTTGCTATCCCTGGTATAAGTCACCAGTTTAGCTTCCTTAGCCATCAAGTCAAACAGGATTCGACTCCAGTTGACTCGGAGGTTGAGAACAACTGCCGTGAGAATTAAGAATTTCTCAGGTGTGACTTGATCATATGATCCACTGTGGTTGAGAAAAATTCTCTGAACCAATTCTAACAGCAACTTGAAACCTGGTTGGAGTAGAGACCGCTGAAACATCCTTCCAGTATATGAAATGGGTATGACCATCATAATTTCTACTGCCTCTTGCAGTTGTTGAGGAGTGATATCGTCCAGACTCAGACCTTCGTCTTTTAACCGATATGCCTGGTTGATCATTTGGATGACGTTGTATGGTGTTTTGCTGGTTCTGTCGCCGATTGGAATCAAAACATTTGCTTCAAAGCCATGTTTGTCATTCTGCCATGTCAAGTAGAATGTAGCTACTTGTTTGCCCAAGAACATGTTGGGGCGGGAGGTGACAATATTGCAGAAGCCTAAAATCATAAGAACATATAGGGCAAATGTATGTATATTTATCAGTTTATATGAACTAGCATGGATGTTCACATCTAAACAGTGAGGAGACATTTTAAGCAGTTCATATAGAGAATTAGAGCAATACTAGTAGTAAGTTGCAAATACAAGGAAGATATAATTAACGCAAGAACCTTTGCAACGAGTAACCAGGGCAAAAATCTCTTCAAGTTTGCGAAATCCATGGGTATCAAGCACAGCATAAGGTTCAGGCGAGAGAAATTTCTGAACCTCAGCCACATGTTGAAGAAACAATGAAGTTTGGGGTGCCATGATCAAACGTAAGATGTTTTTGGAAGAGTAGTGCTCAGTGCAAAGAAAGTGAAGGTGAACAGTTCTGAGATGTATATCGCACATATATAAAAAAACAATCAACGGCACAGATGAAGAGCATAGAAAATGGAGGGTTGGATGAGTATCTCCCTTTTTAGGTTTTTCCGCTTTAGTCTTTGTTTTGCCGCCTTTCCTTGCGTGTGATATACGCTCTAGATCCTAGGGTTTGTAGGCGAGCGTGTGCGTATCTCAGTCTTTTCGGTAACTTCCCTTTTTCTATTTCTTGCAGGGATTTTCTCGATCACAATTTCCAAAGTTGTGCTAATCATCACGAAAATAGAAGATTTAGAAAATC
>JAPKLX010000553.1:0-98063 GCA_026898415.1 Leonotis leonurus
TTGTCAGGAAGATTTAGTCTTACTCAAATAATACCTTATGTGAGAAAAACAGTAATCAAGAATGATAAAAACAAAGTTTGACTTGATTAAAGTTGTGTGCGGAATATGGTGGTTAATGCTCTTTTTGATGTGGAAAACGTTTTCTTTCTTGAAGTGATTAATGACCAAGATTTATATGTAAGAGTATGAAGAAGATAATAGAGATGTAAAGAGAAAATAAAGAACGCGGGCAATTAACGTGGTTCGGGATAAACTGTCCCTACGTCCACGGCTCGATCAAATCTAGATCGAAAACTTTACTAGCTTTCTCCTTTCTTTTTACTCGTTGAGAACGAGCCACAAGAATTATCAGAACTAGATAACTTCTTGTGAATACAAATCTTCTAAGAATGATCAATACAAACTTAGATCACAAATGGATCAAAACTAGATCCTAACTTGAGTTTTGTAGAAATAAATTTTCCAGAAAGTAAATCTCCAAAAACTGTAAACACTACTAAGAATTCTTGAAGGTTGAAGTGTTTTGAACGTTGAGAGCTTGAAGATTTTAGCAGAGTAAATGCAGGATTGTTGCTTGAATTCACGTAAATCTTTCTGGAGGTGAAGGTTGTATTTATAGCCTCTTTGAAGAAACTATCCGTTGGAGACGAAGGTGTCCTTCTTCATTGCATTAATGGCTGCATTAAATGCATGGCAGGGTTGTTGAGACACGCGCTGTCAAATGAGAGTGTATCCTCATTTCACGCGATTTCCCAGTGTATTGCCATACTGGGAATGATTCACCGTACTGGATTTTTAATATACTCGTACTTCATTCCTTAAAGTATGCCATTGATGTGACAATACTCCGAGGGTTGACTTGAGACAAATTTAGGTATGTCGGCAGTCCACCGTAACTAGAATGTGGGTTAGCAGCTCGCTGTCTTAAAACAGGTGCATATCGTTTCCTACTATAGATTAGTCTCGAGCTGTCCACATAGTTGTTTGTTTCTTTTGTTTTCTTGATCTGTTGAAGATGTTCGTTAGATGGATCATTTTTGGAATACGATCTGTTGTAGTGCAGCTCACTGTTGTTGCATTCATCTTCAAGACTTTCCTATACAGCTAGATAGACAGATGGTAATACTATTATCTATCTGTACTATTTACATTTGTAGCTGTTATAAATGCTAGGACTAGAAAGATAGATCACTATAAGTAAGTTTGAAAATTCAAACTTCCTTTTACAATGTTGATCTAATAAAATCTAATCGAGTAGATATCTTAAACCAACATAAGGCAGGAAACAGCGAGCTGTTAAACTGTGAACAGATCCAATTTTTGATCTGTTCAAAGTTTAACTCTTGCTATCATTACAATGAGTTTAAGCCTTGAGTAGAGATGATTGATGTGTCCAGGAAAGCTCAATAAGAATAATACAGATAGGAAAATTATCACGATCTGCTTCTTTTAATTACTAGTTGTTCCTTAATAGATAACATCAATTCCTTGATTTAAGATTTCATATTTTAACTAAGTGTTGTTTCGAATAACATTATCAAAACCAATGTAAGATTGTAGGGTTCCCAACACTTTTAGCCATATGAGAATCCCCATTTCTTTCTCCGACATATCTTAACCATTTTTTAAGGATTTTACATGCAGCACCCGTGTAAGAATAAAGTATATTATACTCATTAAGATCTTACACATCTGATATATTATCCGCATAGATATGATCATATCAACATCATATTCACATAGCATGTCGTTAGATAAATCAACATCTTTGAGCCGAGGAGTAGCCCAACATGCTTTGTTTATAAATTTCATCACTAAAACATGGAGTCTCATAAGTATTGGAGTTGGACACCATATTCCTGATGCTTTTTACCTCATGAGATTCCTCATTTCTTTCTTCTCCCATGTCTTAATCATTTTTCGAAGATTATGCTTCCATTACCCATGTATGATTAAAGTATATTATACTCACTAAGATCTCAATGCACTATCTTACAATTCTGATATATTATCCACATTGATATGATCATCACAGCATAACATTCACGTAGCTTGTCGTTAGATAAATCAACATCTTTGGAGTTGGACACTGTATTCCTTATGCTTTTTGCTTCTTGAAATTCCTCATTTCTTTATCCGCCCATGTCTTAAAACAGTTTTTCGATGATTATGCTTGTAGAGCCTATGTATGAATAAATTATATTATACTCACTAAGATCTCCATGAACTAGCTTACACATCTGATATATTAACCGCATTGATATGATCATATCAACATAACATTCACCTAAGTCGTTAGATAAATCAACATCTTTGAGCCGAGGAACAGTCCGACCTGCCTTGCCTATAAATTCCATCACCAAAACATGGAGACTCAAACGTATTGGAGATGGACAACGTATTCCTGATGCTTTTACCCTCATGAAATTCATCATTTCTTTTTCCCCTCATGGAGTATTCATGTATGAATAAAGTATATTATACTCACTAATATCTCCATGTACTAGCTAAAACATCTAATATATTATCCGCTTTGATACGATTATCTCAACATAATATTCACGTAGTTTCTCGTTAGATAAATCAACATCTTTGAGCCGAGGATCAGCCCAACCTGCCTTGCCTACAAATTCCATCACTAAATCATGGAGTTTTAAAATTATTGGAGCTGGACACCGTATTCCTAATGCTATTAGCCTCATGAGATTCATTTCTTTCTCGGCCCATGTCTTAACCATTTTTCGAGGATTATGCTTTCATTACGCATGTAAGAATAAAATATATTACACTCACTAAGATCTCCATGCACTAGATTACACTTCTAATATATTATCCGCATTGATATGATCATCTCAACATAACATTCCCGTAATTTGTTGTAAGAAAAATCATCATCTTAGAGCTGAGGAGTAGCCTAGCCTACCTTGCTTATAAATTTCATCACCAAAACATGGAGTCTTAAATGTACTAGAGTTGGACATCGTATTCCTGATGCTTTTTGCCTTTTGAGATTCCGTATTTCTTTCTCCGCTCATATCTTAACCATTTTACGAGGATTATGTTTGTAGTACACATGTATGAATAAAGTATATTGTACTCACTAATATCTCCATGAACTAGCTTACACTTCTGATATATTATCCGCATTGATATGACCATCTCAACATAACATTCACATAGTTTATCGTTAGATAAATCAACATATTTGAGCCGAGGAGCAGTCCAACCTGCCTTGCCTATAAATTCCATAACCAAAATATGGTGTCTCAAGAGTATTGGAGTTCGACACCTTATTCCCGATGCTTTTAGCCTCATGAGATTCCTCATTTCTTTTATCTCGCATATCTTAACCATCTTTCGAGGATTATGCTTGCAGTACCCATTTATGAATAAAGTATATGTTGGGAACCCTCACAATATTTTTTTTGATGATGGTCTTTCGAAACAAGCACTTATAATTATTTTAAGTCTTTCTTGTTAGACCTAGCCTGCTCAGATTGCAACAGGGAGATCACTTTCTTCATAAGTGAACCTGATAGGGAGCAATGTTGTCTTTCGCTTTAACATTGGTATATTGTAAAGAAAATATTAATTATAAATTCTTATCTATAGAAAGCCAACCTCTTAGAATAAGTTAGTTGATGACTACAGTTGTAAAGGATCTAAATACTTTCGAGCATTCTGTCCTATAGGAAATCATCTGATCTTGTTGGTCCTCTGACTTTTGGAAGCAGACCAGCATACCTGATGCAAGCAAACAACCTGATGAAGGTCACTCAACCTAGACCTAACTTTCTCTACACCCAGCTATTCTTACCAACTTAAGGAGCAAACCAGGACCAGACCACCTCGCTGGTAGTGAACCTGACCTAACCTGACCAGCCCGATGAGTGAATCTGTCCCTTACAGATCACTATATTAGAGATTATGTAATCTTCGAATATACAATGAATCATCTGAAGTTTTGCATAATCATCTGATATTCTCTAAGTCATTTGGGTATACAATGCGTCACTCAATATACTTAAAGAGAATCCCACCTTATGTCACGTCACCAGGATTTTAAAAGAATAAAGGAGAATCAATCAGAGTTCAGAGATGGAAAGAGATCAATCAGCTATCTGTTACCATAATCAACGAGATCTCATCAAATTTTTCTCTACATGGCAAGAGGATAATTTAGGGATTCAAATCCATGATTGGCAATCAACATTTAATTTACGCCAATCAAACCAACGGTCAGAATTCAAATTTTGAGCCTATAAAAGTTGCGAACAAACATATGGAGATATACACACAACATACGCGCGATCTTCAAATTTTTAAAGTGCAGAAACGCTGTCGAGAAGTCTATGCAACATCAAATGATCCAACAACAAAGATTTATCATTCCATAATTGTTCAAAGACGTTCGTGAACGTAATCACACATAACCTTGATTCAAGTCTATCTTATTGAGAATGAGAGTTGATATCTTCGCTAGCTAAGTAGTTTTCTAAGTGGATTAACGTGGAGGTATTGTGGCAGATTTATCTGCAAGTTGTAAGGAACACGACCCTAATTCATGCACAAGTTTCTATCTAGTTTTTATTGGAACTTGTGGCTCATTCTCATCGAGTTTAAAGTATAGAGTTATCCTAGTAGTGGATATCCGATCTAGTTTGATTGGACCGTGGACGTAGGGGGTACGTAAAAACAATTGAGTTCTTTACTTTACGCATTTTATTATTCAGTTGTTTTATTCACTTACCCTTCACTTGCACACAAAACTTGCATTGCTTTAATCAACTCTTAATATATTCGACTAAGTGTTTGCAAAGGTTTTCATATAAGAGCAACATATTAAATCCAACACATTCCGCACACTACACAACTCAAGACACAAGATCACTCTTGTTCTCTTACCTGCGTAACTCACAAGAGAGAACATATCTGGACAGATCGAGAGTGAACCTAGTCTATCAAGTCAAGCAATTTCTTTTCGAGAAAGCTTAATCTCTCTAGTTAATTTACCAAGTAAATCAAAAAGTTGGTATTTGGTGTATCCCCCCCCCCCCATACACCAAACCTTGCTCTTTCAGGACCAACAAGTTGTATCAGAGCAGTGGTTCAACTGACCACTGTATCTGTTTCACAAGGTTAACACTTGCGTGGTCAACTTGAATAGATCTAGGAAAACCTATTTTTGTTCACAAGCATACTATCAGTCACTACGAAATCTTCTATTATTAGGGCTTGCGAGGAGTTCTCTATCCAAAGATATCCAAAGATACAGAGAATGGAGTTTCAGAATCAAGACTTGCTTGAAAGCTCATCACTGTCTGATGTGGAAAGTGATAGAAGAAGGTTCATTGGCCATATATGAAGAAAAGACCCGTGTAGGTGACACTGGAGTTGTAACAGAGCATGTACTCAAAGATTTGAGAAAGTACACTGCTAAAGAACGATGTGAAGCTAACTTAGATGATTTTGCTAAAGGAATCATTTCCAGCACAGTCAAAGAAGTCCATCTAGCGAGAATTCAAGATTTGGATACAGCTAAGGAAATGTGGGAAGCACTGCGGGAACTCAGTCTTGGATCAGAAGCAATGATCGAAAACAAACTTTCGATGGCCTGCAACAAATTTGATGAATTTGGGATGTGACCTGGAGAATCTATTGATCAAATGGAGACCAGGTTCACTGAAATCTTACTGGAGATATCTGCTCTCAAGAAGGATAAAATACACTCAGAGAGAGAAAAATCTCAATGTTATCAGAACACTGCCACCTGGCTAGGAAATCTACGCAGCCACTCAACCACTACGAGTTGACTTCAATATTTTCACCATTGAAGCTTTGTTTGATCATCTAGCTGGTAATTTGTATGATATGAAGAGAATTCATGGAACTACTCATCTAGCCAGAAGAGAGAAAGCAGTTCCAAGAAAGAAAAGAAGGTAGCTTTCAAAGCTAAGACTCTAGCTGAGGAACCAGTTGCACCTGCTATAGAGGAAGAAAGCCCAAGTGGCAAACTACTTAAAAAAATTTCTATGATTACAAAGAGACTAGAGAAACTAAAAACTAGATCGAGAAAGTATCGAAGGTTCTACAATGAAAACAAGAAAAATCGTTACAAGAAGAGTAGAGACCAAGATCGATCTGAGAGCAAATCTAAGGTAAAGAGTTCCAATAAATCTTCTAATTCTACTGACTATACTTGTTATGGTTGTAGTAGAACAGGTCACTTCAGATTGCCCCGACTTATCCAAGAGTCAGAGAGAGGAACTAAAAGCAAAAAGAGATCGCAAACTCAAGGCTCAATGCAAAGTTATGCTAGATGAAGAAGAATCAAGCTCAAATCATTTTTCAGATAGCTCATCAAATAATGATGAAGCATTCTTCGCACAAGATCAAGAAGAAAATTTGGATGAATGCTACATGGGAATTGACAATGGCCTCGACCAGAATGAGGTAAATTCACATGTTTCTATGTCATCTAACAAACCTATATATGATTCTTGTGATGAATATGAAGCTAAAGTCTCTTGGGAAGAGATCAATGAAATGCTCAAGAATTACAAAAATCTTAAGAAACTTTTCCAAGATGTCATAAAGGAGAATGACAAGGTGAATGAGACCGCTAAGATCTTAAGTGAAGCCAACACGAAGTTTTCTATCAAAGGAAAAGATCTTCAAGAACAGATTAAAGCAAAGGATTAGGAGATTTACTCACTCAATTCAAAGGTCAAAGATTTGATAGCCAGAAATGAAGTAGTTGAAGAGAAACTACAGAAGACAAGAGACAACATGAGTAAGATCAACAAAAACAGCAAGCGAGTTGGTCTGATCGTGGAAATGCAGAACAAAGACAGATCGACTACTGGATTAGGTTATACTGGAAGTTCAAGCTCAACAAAATTTGTAGTTGAAAGACAAAAGATACCAAATCAAATTGTCGAACTACAGAATGAGAAAGATCAACCCCAGAAGATGAGGTGAAGCAAGAAGGAAATAATCGGTACTATCAGGTCAAAGGCAAACATGCTCACTATGTCGAATCAGATAGGAACCAAAAGCAGAACGCTTCTACCATAACACCATCAGTTAAGAAGAATAAGATCAACATGGACAACATGGAAATGAATCATCCATTTGTCTACAAAGCCATCTCAAAAACAGATGACTCAGGGAGATAGATCACTTGTTATATCTATGTTCCTAATACTAAACTAATTTGGGTTCCAAAAAGAACATTTGCTACTAACCAAGCACCCAATCATTGAAAGGGTTGCTAAGTCATTGTAATTGCAGGATGGAAGAACTTCAAGAAGGAGTCAAGTAGCAAGAGGTCCAGTCTGAATAATCGATAGCGGATGTTCAGAGCATATGACGTGTGACAAGAACCTACTATCTGATTATGTTGAAAAACAAGGTCCACAGGTAACCTTTGGTTCTAACTCAAAAGGTTATACCAGAGGATATGGTAATATTAAGATTGTTAAGACCACTATTACAAATGTTTCTTATGTTGAGGGTCTTAGTCATAATTTATTTTCTGTTAGTCAGTTTTGTTCTAATGGTAACCAGATTATCTTTTATGCTAACAATTGTTTTGTGAAGAACAATGAAGGAGATGAAACTCTTCTTACCGATAAACTACAGGACATGTTATATATTGTGCAATGGACGAATCAGATCCAGACATGTTTAGTCACTAAGACAATCTCATAAACGAGCTGGTTATGGCACAAGCGACTTAGTCATCTGAACTTGTTGGGAAGTGGACTCCAGCACCTCCCAGAGGGTGGGTCCTCCATGTATCGTACTCGAGAGAGCTTATGGGAATGCGGCCTGCCTCAGACGAAAAGGGTCTGCACTACCATTGTTGATGAGAGGTTAAAAGAATTGATTGGTACTACTCATACCAACATGGTGCATCATCTTTTCAAGTGACCCCTTAATAGAAACTTCAAGGTTAAGCGTGCTTGGCTTGGAGAAATACTATGATGAGTGACCTACTGGAAAATCTCTTGGGTCAGCCTGTCAGTGAGGACAAAGCATGCTGGGAAAGAAAGTGTTTGGTGTGTGGGGCCAATACGTCAATTCTCATGGGTGCTCCCGATCCAACAGAACTTCAAGTCTATCAACAAGATTAAAAGAGAATATCTAGTCGTAGGATTACTAGACCAAGTGTATGATAAAGATCATATCTGCGAAGATTGTCAAGCTGGAAAGCAGACCACGTCATCTTTCTCTAGCAAAGCAGTTCAGTCATCAAACAGAATACTTGAACTTCTACATCTAGACTTATTTGGCCCAGTAACGCCATTAAGTATTAACGGTAGAAAGTATACTTTAGTTATTATTGATGATTATTCCAGATTCACTTGGGTTATCTTTTTGTTTAAGAAAAAGGAAACGTTGGAGAAGCTACCAGATTTCTTCAGCAAGATCACTCGACAAAAGGAGACCACCATCATGTCTATCAAAACAGATCGTGGTACTGAGTTTCTAAATCAAAAGATCGAAGAATACTGCAACAAGATGGGTATTACACACCAAACATCAGCCACGAGAACAACACAACAGAATGGAGTAGTAGAAAGGCAGAACAAATCGCTAAAAGAAGCAGGTCGCACCATGCTAAATGCTACTAACCTACCAAAGAAGTTTTGGGCATAGGTTAACAGTTTGTATACTATATCTGCACGACCTAAACAATGTTTAACTTCAACTTTTAACTTATCAAATAACTCCAAGAAGAGAAAATCTTTTTGTCTTTCGTCGAATGATACATATCTTTGGCACTTAAGACTTGGACATATTAACCTTATGAGGATTCAGAAGCTAGTGGAACATGGGTCATTGGATAAAATCCAAGTTGAGTCATACCCTACTTGTAAATCTTGCTCGGAAGGTAAAATGACCAAGAGACCATTCAGGGTCAAAGAAAATAGAGCCCAAGATATGTGTTAGATATCATTCACTCCTACGTTTGTGGTCCAATGTCGACTCATGCCAGAGGTGGCATGCAGTATTTCATCACTTTCATTGATGATTACTCAAAATACAGATGTCTATTTGATGCACCACAAGTCAAAATCCTTTCTGAAATTTAAGGAATTCAGAACACTTGGGGAGAATCATCATGGAAAGACTATCAAGTGTCTGCGTTTTGATCGTGGAGGCGAATACCTTAGAGCTGAGTTTTTTAGCCAATTATCAGATGCAAGGATTCAATCCCAGTTAACTGCACCGGGAACACCCCAGCAAAATGGTGTAGCAGAGAGACGGAATAGAATGCTTATGGAGATGGTCAGATCTATGATGAGTTATGCAGAGTTGCCTATTTCATTTTGGGGATATGCCCTAGAGACATCAGTTTACACATTGAACTTGGTACCATCCAAGTCAGTCCCTAAGACACCGATTGAGTTGTGGACCGGGCGCTAGCCTAGTCTAAGACATCTCAAGGTGTGGGGTGCTAGAAAAGGATGCCAATAAATTGGCACCTCGTACTGACTTGTGTCTGCTCGTGGGTTATCCTAGAGAAATGAAAGGGTGACAATTTTATAGTCTTAGAGATCATAAGGTCGTGATTAGCACTCACGCTCAATTTCTAGAGGAAGATTATGTAAACAACCATAAGTCAACGAGTGAAATATTTCTCAAGGAAATGAGAACTACAGGTAATCCAAATTCACAAGAAACACAACATGCAACAGCACCAACTCAAACACTTGTACCACTTGAAGTGGAGCCTCGTCGTAGTGGGAGGGTTGTTCGTCAATCCGACCGCTTCATTAGAGTGGGAGAGGCATCGTACTCAGTTTTCATTTTCTTCTGGGGACTTGATATTAAATTGCCCAGGCCTAGATGAATCGGATCCCTGGAACTACAAAGAGGCAGTACACGACAAAGACTGTCACCTCTGGCTAGAGGTGATGGAGTACGAACTGCAATCCATGGTAGACAAGGAAGTATACGTTCTAGTTGATCTGCCCGATGGCTGCGAGGCCATAGGGAGTAATTGGGTCTTCAAGCGGAAATAAGGACCTGACGGTAAAGTCATTATCTTCAAGGCTAGACTAGTAGCTAAAGGCTATACTCAAAAGTAAGGTATCAATTATGATGAGACCTTCTCACCAGTAGCCATGCTCAAGTCTTTTCCTATACTCTTGTCTGTAGCAGCACATATGGATTGAGAAGTATGGCAGATGGATGTCAAGATAACTTTCCTAAATGGAAGTCTTGATGAGAACATCCATATACAACAACTCGAGGGCTATGAAGTTCAAGGAAAGGAACACATGGTGTGGAAACTTAAGAAGTCCATTTATGGGCTTAAGCAAGCCTCACGGTCATGGAACCTTTACTTCAATCAGGTTATCAAGTCCTATGGATTTGATCAGTGCCCTGACGAGAGCTGTGTGTACAAGAAGTGTGAGGGTAAAGCAGTTGTTTTCTTGGTGCTATACGTAGATGACATTCTATTTATCGAAAGTGTCAAGAAGATGTTGTCGGATGTTAGAGCATACATGTCCAGTCAATTCGATATGAAGGATATGGGAGACGGAGGACACATTCTAGGGATCAAGGTCATCTATGACAGATCAAAACAAATGTTGTGCTTATCTCAGGAATCATATATCGAAACTATACTTATACGCTTTAGCATACAAGATTCCAAGTAGGGCTTCTTACCCTTCAGGCATGAAATCATTATTTCTCAGGATATGTGTTCTAAGACACCTGAGGAGAAAGAGGAGATGAGACAGATACCTTACGCTTCTGCAGTAGGAAGTCTCATGTATGCTATGATGTGTACTAGGCCGGATATCTGCTTTGCCGTAGGCATGGTAGCAAGATATTAGTCTAACCCTGGAAAGGGACATTGGACAACGGTAAAGAACATACTCAAGTACCTTAAACGAACTAAGGAGTACTGTTTGGTTTACTAGGCTGATTCATTATGTCCTTTGGGTTACACCGATTCCGACTTTCAGACGGATCGAGACTCAAGGAAATCTACCTTCGGGTATGTTGGTCCCGAAAGAGCTAGATTGGTGTATGGGGGGGAATACACCAATTCAACCTTTTTTCAGTTTTCTTATTTTAAGGTTAAATATAAGGCTTAAGCACACTTAATATATAAGATAGCTTAGAGTAGTAAAACTAATCTTCTTGTTATGAAGATTTAATCTCACTCAAATAACACCTTATGTGTGAAAACAATAATCAAGAGTAATAAATACAGTTTTAAACTTGATTAAAGTTGTGTGCGGAATATGGTGGTTAATGCTCTTTTTAATGAGAAAACGTTTTCTTACTGAAAAATTTGTATAACCAGATTTGAATGCAAGAGTATGAAGAAGATGAAAAGCAAGTAAGCAAGAAATAAAGAACACAAGCAGTTAACGTGGTTCGGGATAAACTTTCCCTACGTCCACGGCTCGATCAAATCTAGATCGAAAATCCACTAGCTTTCTCATTTCTTTTTACTCGTTGAGTACGAGCCACAAGAATTATCAAACCTAGATAATATCTTGTGATTACAGATCTTCTTCCTAAGATTGAACACTACAACCTTAGATTACAAAATGGATCAAATCTAGATCCTAACTTAGGGTTTTGTAAAACAAATTCCAGAAATAAATCTTCAAAAATAGTAAACATTACAGAGAATTCTTGGATGATTTGAAGTGTTTTGAACGTTGAGAGCTTGAAGATTTTAGCAGAGTAATAGCAGGATAATGGCTTGAATTCTCGTGTTTCTTTCTGGAGGTGAAGGTGGTATTTATAGGTCCTTTGCAGAAACTATCCATTGGAGACGAAGACGTCCTTCTTCATCGCATTAATGGCTGCATTAAATGCATGGCAGTGTTGTTAAGGCACACGCTGCCAAACGAGAGTCTTGTTCCACCTTTCACATGATTTCCCAATGTATTGTCATACTGGGAATGATTCACCGTACTGGAAATTGATATTCTCGTACTTCATTCCTTAAAGTATGCTTTTGATGTGACAATACACTAAGTGGTTGACTTGTGACAAATTTAGGTATGTCGGCAGTCCACCGTAGTTATAGTGAGGAGTATCTTGATCACGATGTAGTAACTGTTCGCTTGTTTATCGAGCTGTACCTCCATCTCTTTGGTTCTCCATTTTGAATGCTTCATATACGAAGGTAGTAATGATGATCAGATCGTTCTTTAAACAAAAACGATCTGTTTGCATATAATGACAGCGAGCTGTAATAGTCAATTGGAACGAGCTGCTCATCCTCTTGTGCTAAAAACGATCTGTTAATGTCTGAGCAGCTGGCTGGTCTTTAGAACGAGCTGCTCAACCACTTGTAATAAATTACAAGTATTCTGTTTCCTTTTCATAGCTAATTCTAGTCTAGAGAACCAGATCGATATAAGTAAGCTTGAAACTTCAAACTACTTTTACATTTGTGATCTGTTAAAAGATATTCTAAAAATCGAAACCAAAACAAGTAGAGATGACAGCGAGCTGCTATTATGTGAGGCAGATCATTATTAATTTAAAAACGATCTGCTCACAATATTTGGAACTAACTGTTATATACAATGAAGAAATTACTTGTTATTTTCGTTAATCATTGTGTCCAGGAAATCTTTCACAAGAATAAGACAGATCGTTATTAAGTTACTAAAAACGATCTGCTTCTTTTACACTTAAGATATTCCTTAATAGATGACAATGACTACTTGGTTTCTAAGATAAATTAATTTAGTTTCGAGAAACATCATTAAAACATATAAAAAATTCATGGGGTTCCCAACAATTTCCCCCTTTTTGATGATGTCGAAACCATACTTTAATTTTTCCTTTTGGAGAACATTGAATTTTAATATAGCAGGTAGTTTAGAGTGCATGATTGTAATTTAAACAATAAGCATAAAAACATTGCCTGGACAAAGAGATATTGTCATCAGGTTGTTTTTCAAAATAGACTTTCATACTTTATTGATCAACCAGGATTTAAATACAGATTACATATATAACAGCTCGCTGCTAAAACAACAAAATAGATTTCATGATTGAGGAGGTGGATGACTTTGTTCTTTTTCAGCAGATTGAGATTGACGTCTTTGTTGATCAGCTAGCTGCGCTCTCCTCCTTTCCACCATCTCTATTTGCCTCAATTCCGACGGCACTCCAAAATTTGCGTAAATCCCATTGAAAATTCTTCGGTAATATTTATTATTGAAATCAATGGGATACTTCATTAGCTGAGCAGATCGATTTATGACATTCAACACTGCTGTGTGATCAACATCTGTAGTTCCAGGAATCCTTGGTTACAAGAGAGTTGTTTTCTTCGGAGCAGTGAGAGGAGTGTTTGTCATAGCCGATTGTCTGTATAGATATTCTATGAACGATTGATTCTTGTGTTGGGAGAGAAATTCTCGAAACAGATCATCCACAGATGCTCCCTTGTACTTCTTGTTCCATCAAGTAGTAATGTTGCATTGAGAAGCCTTCTTGCTGTGAATCCAAGTCAGGTTTTGTGGCTCCGTCAATTGAAATTTTTCAAAAAATTTGAATATAGGATTTGAAGGTTCATCTGCCTCTTCATTTGGAGATTCTTCTTTGTCATCATCTTTCGCCTCTGCTTTTCCTTGTCTTTGCTTTTCAGCTCTCCATATTTTCTGAATTTGGGGTCAGCGATCTGCTCCGCCTTGTAACCATCTAGAAACATTTCCTCCTCTTCATCAGCCTCGGACCTTATTTTCTTTCCTTTACGATCTGCTGCCTTCTTAGCCTCCTCTTCTCTCTTTAGTTTTTCTTCGTTCTTCTTTTGTAGCTGTCTGGCTTCAACAGCCTGTTTTGCAGTCAACTTTTTCTTCTTAGTAGCAGCTGGTTTTGTAGTAGGTTTCTTCTTAGTGGCAGCGGGCTGGATAACTCTTTCTTCCCCCTTTTCGACATCATCAATAAAATCCTTGGAGATAATGAGTCAAAGGGAGGCGAGTTCATCATGTAGCGCTTTGAACTTGGCCTCGGCATCTTCATTGTATTGTAGAAATGTGGATATGTTGCCAGTGACTTCATTAAATTGATAGGATGCAGCTTTGAGGTGTGAGTTGAAGTCGACTGACAGCTCGCTGTGGGCAACTTTCATATCGGTTATAGACTTGTTGATTTTGATGATTTCGTCTCCAGTTGCCACATCAGCATCTTTCAAGGCAGTCATGAGATGGTCTTGTAGTAGAGCAGGAAGCTCGCTTTTAACCATAGAGGGAATTGTGGATTTCTCAAT
The DNA here is from genome assembly GCA_026898415.1 of Leonotis leonurus. NCBI lineage: Eukaryota > Viridiplantae > Streptophyta > Magnoliopsida > Lamiales > Lamiaceae > Leonotis > Leonotis leonurus. The sequence continues at coordinate 14,270 of JAPKLX010000553.1, forward strand.
GTCTTCATATTGCATCTCCACATGCTTCTTGACCTCAGCCACCATTTTGCCTCCAACAGCATTCATCCTTTCATCAAATGAGTGGACTTCTTCTTGAAGAGCAGTGATCTTGTTGTTGGTTTCCTCTTTGAATTTGTCAAATATATCCCTATCGTTATCCAGATCCTTGTGAAGCTCGCTGGTCAATTGGGTATGAGCGAGCTGGAAGTTGCTTTCGACTGTATGCAAGGCTTTTTCTGCTGCAGAATATATTAAGTTGGCCATTGCAGCAGACGATTGTTGATGCGGATGTGAATAAGCTCGCTCAGTTGTTCTGGTGTCATTTGAGGCCCAATAGAGGCAGATAGTAAGTCCTCCAGATTGTGTTGTTGGAATCCATCTGGTGCAGTGCCTTGAGTGTAAATTTCTTCGATTTGTTCGGCAACCACTGGTTCAACATCAGCTGGTTCTGTAGATGGTTCACAAATATTAGTTGCTTCCTCCATCACAGCAGTTGGTTCCTTCATGTCGATTTGAACAGCGGGCTGGGATGTGGGGGTGTCACCAAGCTTTTCTTTCTCCACAGCTTTCTCTTCAAAGTTGAATATATCATCAAAATCACCCGACTGCAAATCCACCGCGAAATTGTACAAATCTTGTTCTTTTTCATAATAAGGAGCAAGATCAATTTGAAGATTAGCGGCCTCCTCTTTCATCTTCGTTAAAACATAGGTGCGAAAGTATTGACGAGCATCAGGCACGTCAAGAAATCCAAAATGTTTTAGCAGCTTGCTCTCCTCTGCCTTCAGCTCGCTGATGGGAAAGAGAAGTAAAATGGCCTCCAGAATATAGAACTTGCAGTCCCGTATGTCCAAGTAGGTTTGGAAACGTTAAGCCATCTCAAAGGTTTCTGGAGTCTGCTGGATTCCAGGAATGGATTTCATTACCACTTCAGTGGCCTTCTCTTGAAGCTGCTTGAAAATCAATTGCGCTCCTTTTAATCTTTCTTCAATGTCAGCAGCGGGCTGCTCGTGTATATTTACTTCCGCCTCATCTTCATTTATCTCTGGAGCAGATGGTTCCTTTGATTGACCAACAGTGGCTTCCAATTCATCCACTAGATTTCGAGCAGTGGGTTTGCTCTTCCCTTCCTTTGTAACCCTTAGCTTCTTTTTCTTGGCAGCAGCAGCTGGTTTAGGATTACCAGTGGTTTTTCTCTTGGCAAGTCGATCTGCAGCTGTCTCCACTTGTGCTTGCGCTGCTGCGGCCTCACCAACTGTGGCAGGTTTCTTGGATGGAATAATTCATTCCGGATTTGATTGACCAACACGGATAAGTGCCTGCTTTATCTTGTCATCCGTGACTTTGAGAAAAATTTGAGAAGCAATTCCTAAGGACATCTCCATCTGGTGTCTGGTCCTTGGCAGAATCCAATCCTTGCTAAACTCCACAGAGTTGTGCCATTTGTTCTTTTGGAATAATCCAGCAATTATTGTGCTGATTTTGGTTGACAAGCGAAGAGGTCGTTTGATATTCATTTGAGTGCAGTTTCCATCTTTGTCTTGGTGAATAACAATCTGCTGCTCCTCATCCACTATGAGCTTGAGCAGCGATCTGGCCCAATTCACTTTTAGATTCAACACGACGGCTGCCATTATTTTGAGCTTTCCTGCTGTGACAGAGTCGAATGTCCCTTGGTGACCAAGAAATACCTTCTGGACATAATCGAGAAGAAGTCTGTAGCTGGGAAGCATCAAGGCTCTATTGAATGCCTTTCCAGTCCACTCGAATGGATGAGCAAGCATAATATCAATAGCTTTCTGAATTTGCTCATCTGTTACTTCTTCCACTACCATGTCACCTGCGTCAGCCAAGTGATAAGTCTGTAAAATCATCTCGATCACAGTCGTCTGAATGTTGTCCTCTTTTTTCTTTCTGACAGAAATTTTAACGGTATATTCTTCGCGATCATCTACCATCCACGAGTAATAAAATAACGCTATTTGTCGTGGTAGGAAATAGTCTGGTTCCACAGTGATGATCTTGTGGAACCCTAGATAGAAATGCATTACGATTAAGTGTTTGAAGATATGTGTTGATAAAAACACTTATATGTAGACAAATTGTTGATTTACCATAGAAAGGTGTTCAAATCATAAGCAGATAAACAGACTACATATGAACACATAGATAAACAGAGTACACATAATCATTCTTTCATGAATAATCAAGATATGTGCAATACATGCAGTATAAGCAGACATATGTAACATTGAAATCTAGTTCATGATTTTTAAGTGTTTTAACCTGTGCAAGCCTCGATTTTGCTAAATAGCACATCTAGGGTACGAAACCCGTGATGCGTGAGTACAGCACGAGGCTCAGGCAACAATTTTGCCTCTATTGTGTGCAGCATCTCCGACAAGGGAATCGGAGGTGCTTGAGAAGATGAAGAGCTAGCTTCGGAAGTAGTCATTTTGAAATGATTTTGAGTGAGTTTGTAAATGAAAGAGCAGTTTGAAAGCTTGAATACAACAATGGCAGTTTTAGGTTTTTGAGAGTGGGAGATTTTGAAAGTGTGAGAGGAACAGTCAAACTATCACGTATATATAGGCAAATAATGAACGACCCAGATTAAAACTTATAAAAGTAATAACAAGTAACGGTTGAGATTACTCCCTTATTTAATCATTTGCCGCCCAAAATCGAGTGAAGTGCATACGCCATCAAATTGCGTCTACAAAGAAGTCACATCATTGCCTCGAAACAATAACCGAGGACTGCAATATTAAATGGTCTTCACTTTATCCTTCACCTTTTCTGACATCTAGGCGTTCGAAATTTCCTAACATTTAATAATTTTTATTAGTAATCATTAGACATAAATACTCAAAGAGATAGAGAAATAAATGAATTTGATTCCCCCTTGATAAATGCCCTAGCAGATCGTTTTAGTCTCGATCGATCTGCTATCCTTGATTTTGACAGCTAGCTGCAAAATATTTGCTTTATGCAACTTATTGCTATTTTTCTTGATAGGTAGCAGATCGTTTTCTTCTTTGATCGATCTGCTATTCTTGACTTTAATATCTAGCTGCTAATTTTTCACTTTTGAAAGTTCGCTGCTATTGTTGATAGTTAGCAGATCGTTTTCTTCTTTGATTGATCTGTTGTTCGCATTTATTGCTAACTTGCAGCTCGCTGCGATTGTTGATGGATAGCAGATTGTTTTTCTTCTTTGATCGATCTGCTGTTTGCATTCTACTAATCAGCTAGCTGCAAATTTTCAAAAATAAGCAGCATTTTTGTATCACTAAATTTTTCTTTGCAGATAATTTCAGCGACATAGATATGTAACTTAAAGAAATAGATGGCTAAAATTAGAGGTGTGATAACAGATGGCCTTTTTACCACCAGCTAGCTGTTATCGACACTTGTACCAATTTCAATAAAATTTATCAATCCCAGTTTTCCACAAAGCAATTTGAATCTGTCTTCAGGTAATACTTTTGTGAGGATATCAGCTCGCTGCACATCCGTATGAATTTTCTCAATCTTGATGTTCTTCTTTTCAACATGATCACGAATGAAGTGATGACGAACATCCACATGTTTGCAGCGAGTGTGAAGGACTAGATTTTGAGTGATGGCAATTGCGCTAGAGCTATCACAAAATATTGGCACACCATCCATGTATACTTCATAATCTTTTAATTGTTGTTTGATCCACAAAATTTGTGTTGTGCAACTCCCTGCTGCCATGTACTCTGCTTCTGTTGTTGAGGTTGCAACCAAAGTTTGCTTTTTAGAAAACCATGAAATGAGCTTGCATCCAAGAAATTGACAAGTCCCAGATGTAGATTTTCTAGCAAGCGTGCAACCTGCATAATCAGAATCAGAGTAACCTGTTAATTCAAAATTATCATCACAAGGATACCATAAGTCTATCTCAATGGTTCCTTTGAGATAACGCAAAATTCTCTTGGCTGCTTCCAAGTGGGATTCTCTTGGGCTAGCTTGATACCTAGCACAAACACCAACAGCAAATGTAATGTCAGGTCTACTTGTAGTTAGATATAAAATTGATCCGATAATACCACGATACTGTTTAATATCTATTGCTTTCCCTAGCGCGTCAGGACCAATTTGTCCATTTGTTTGCATAGGGATCTTTACTGGTTTGCAATATTTAACTCTAAATTTTATGATGAGATCGTTGATGTATTTAGATTGATTGATTAGGATCCCATCAGCAGATTGTTTGCCTTGTAAACCTAGGAAGAAATTCATTTCTCCCATCATTGACATCTTGCATTTGTCCTGCATTAGCTTGCTAAATTTGTTACAAAGGAATTCAGATTTGGATCCAAAAATAATATCACCAACATAAATTTGAACTAAAAGGATATAGTCTTGGACTTTGATGGTGAATAATGTCTTGTCTACTGATCCACGTTTGAATCCCGATTGAAGTAAGAAAGTGGACAGTGTCTCATACCAAGCTCGAGGAGCTTGTTTTAGTCCATACACTGCTTTAGCTAATCTGTACACCTTGCTTTCATCTTCTATTTCAAACTCAGGTGGTTGTTCCAAGTAGACTTCTTCTTCTAAAATTCCATTTAGAAAGGCACTCTTTACATCCATTTGGAACACTTTGAAATGTTGGAAAGCTGCATAGGCAAGAAACAATCTGATAGCTTCTAGTCGTGCCACAGGTGCGAAGGTTTCGTCAAAGTCGATCCCTTCTTGTTGACAATACTCTTTGGCAACTAGTCTAGCTTTGTTTCTTACCACTTCACCTGTTTCATCCCTCTTGTTTTTGAATATCCATTTGACTCCAATAACACCTTGATGGCTTGGTCGATCCACTAGATACCATACATCATTTCTTTTGAATTCATTTAATTCTTCTTGTATGGCATTGATCCAATCTGCACTCTGTAAGGCGTTTTCGATGTCTTTTGGTTCGGTGTGAGCCAGATAGCAGCTTAGTAATGCACTTTCTTCATGCATGTGTCTAGTTTTGACTCTATCTGCTGGGTTCCCAACAATGAGGTCTGTTGGATGGCTATCTACCCATTTTCTTCGCATTTTCATTTCTTCCTCAGATACTTCGATTTCTATCTCATCAGGTGGATTCTCAAATTCTGGATGATCTGTGATAGGATCATCAAAGAGATTGTTAGTGTTTAAATTAATACTTGATACTTCATTTATCAAATTTTGAACAGATGGATGTTGATTTGTAGTTGTAGCAGATTGATGCAAGTTTTGTTAACAATTTGTTGTGAGCATTCTTCAAGTGAGGTTCCCCCTTCATCTGTTCCCCCTTGCTGTGGCTCTTCTACAGCAGGTTGAATATTAGTTTCTTCTTCATCTTCATCTTTTCGTGGACTCCATAGGAGGATGTCGTCGATGAGTCTATCTCTGGAATTCTTCAATGTCGAATGAGAGGGATTATCTTTTGATGAAGAGCTATATGTTCCTGAAACTTCAAAATTAGCTTCATCAAAAACAACATGAGGTGTTACTTCCACAACAAGGGTTCTCTTATTAAAAACTCTATACTCTTTGCTGATTTCAAAATATCCTAAGAATATTCCTTGATCATTTTTGCTATCAAATATTTTTAATTGAGTTTTTCCATTGTTGTGAATGTAACATTTACATCCAAATGAACGAAAGTAAGAGATTCTAGGCTTTCTATTATTCCACAGCTCGTAAGGAGTTTTTCCATGACGTTGTGTGATGAGAAATCGATTTTGTGTGTAGCAGGCCGTGTTGACTGCTTCTGCCCAGAACTTCTTTAGGAGGTTGATTTCATTTAACATTGTTCGGGCAGCCTCCTTGAGCGATCTGTTACGTCTTTCCACAATCCTATTTTGTTGTGGTGTTCGAGCTACTGAAGTTTGATGTTGAATTCCCATTTTTGAGCAGTATCCTTCGATCATATGATTGATGAATTCAGTTCCACGATCAGATCGAATGGTGATGATGGATGTCTCCTTTTGATTTGATAGTTTGTTGAGAAGATCAGGTAGCTTCTCTAGGGTTTCCTTTTTCTTGAACATGAAAATAACCCAAGTAAATCTAGAGAAATCATCAATAACAACAAGAGTATACTTTCTACCGTTTACATTTAATGGAGATACAGGTCCAAAAAGGTCTAGATGTAGAAGTTCCAAGATCCTTGTAGTGGAGTGAGCTGCCTTTGTAGGAAATGATGCTCTTGTTTGTTTTCCCGCTTGACAAGCTTCACACACATGGTCTTTGTCATAGATTTGAGTGGGTAGACCTTCAACCAGATTGTTTTTCACCAGCTTGTTGATTGATTTGAAATTTAAGTGACTCAATCGTTTGTGACATAACCAGCTGGTCTCTGTACTTGATTTTGTTATTAGACAAGTTTCAGTTTGATCATTCCATTGTACGATGTACAACCTGTCCTGCAAAATCCCAGTAAGAAGAATTTCTTCTCCTTCTATGATCTTGACAATACACTTGTTAGCTATAAATTCTACTCTCTTGTTATTAGCACAAAATTGACTAATTGAGAATAGATTATGATTTAAACCTTCAACATATGTTACATTAAGAATAGTAGTGTTACCAACTTGAAGATCACCGTAACCCTTTGTGTATCCTTTTGAGTTTCCTCCAAAAGTAACATTTGGTCCAGTGCTCTCCTTGTAGTTGATTAACAAGTCTTTGTTGCATGTCATATGTTTGGAACATCCGCTATCAAGTATCCATACCACGCCCTGAGCTGTGTGCTTTCTTCTCATCGATCTCCTATCCTGCAATGAAAGATTATTTAGCTACCCTACTGAATGAGGGTGCTTTATTAGTGGACCAAGTTCCTTTTGGAACCCAAATTTGCCTAATAATAGTGACATTTTGCGATGGTCTGATTTGTTTGCCACTAAAATCAATGTACACAATTTGCTTCTTCTTGGCAGATTGTTGAGTAGTTGCTGTTGGTTTGTTAGGAGCAGATGGTTTGGAGGGAGCAGGTGATTTCCTCTGGTTGAGCAATGGGGGAGCTCGCTGGTGATTAATCTTTTGAGCAGTTTGATTAGTCCTTTGAGCAGGCTATTTTCTTTGTGGATATCCAATCCCATGAGTGGTGAATTTCTGTTGTCGCTGGCCTTGTTCCTTGATAAGGATGGCTTGTGGTTGTCTCACATTGTTGTTGAGATTCACTATTTTATCTTTTCCCTTTTCTTTGACAAATTTGCCCGTTGATGGTCCTTTGTCAATTCCGTCAAATTCAAGTCCAGTGCGATCTGCAGCCCTTCTTTGCATGTCGTTGATTAGTTGAATTCGATCTTCTTTTTTGTGTATTGAGTGATTGATCATGGCACTCAAATTATCGATCTTGCATTGAGCAGAGGTTTCTCGATCAATGAGATCAGATTTCTTTACATTTAATGAGTAATTTTCTTCGCTCTTGCTTTTGAGTTGCTTTAGCAGAGCTTTTTCCCTATCATTGAACGAGCTGCTGATTTCCTTCATTTCTTGAATGGTATTTGCCATTCTTCCGTTTTTTTTATTGCGTGTTTGAACATCTTGTTCAATCTTGCATGGTCTTCCATGAGTTTGTTAAAATCTTCGATGGACAGATCGTCTTCACCTTCTTCTTCATCACCAGAATTACATATAGATTGATTAGAAGATATAGAATTTTGACAATTTACCTCTTGACTGTCAAGTCCATTGTCATGACCCATGAGACACTCATCCCATTCATCTCCATCTTCATCAGCTATGAAGGCTTCATCATTTTCGGATGAGCTGTCTAACAGATGGCTTGGGGATGATTGCTCTTCGGCTAGCATTGCTTTTCTTTGCTCATTTAGCTTCTTGTCTCTTTTGGCACGAAGCTCATCTCTCTCTACTTTAGATATGTCAGGACAATCTGTCTTGAAATGTCCCTTCCTGCCACACTTAAAGCAAGAATATTCAGAGAGGTCAGCTTTAGCATATGAGGTAGATTTTACCTCGTTTCTTCGAGCTGGTTGATCACCAAAGCGATCTTTCCCTTTGAATTTGCGGTTGTTGTTTTCTTTGTAGAGCCTTTTGTATCTGTTGGCTCTTACTTCCATTCTTTGGAATCTTTGTGCCATGAGAGAGTATTCCTCGAAGTAGTTTTTCGATGTCATCATCAGAGCTTGATGACTCTTTGACCACCACAGTGGGAGTTTGTTTTGTAGCTTCTTTGTTTTTCGTCTTTGCCTTGAATGTTGTTTCTTTATCATGGTTCCCTGCAGAAGATGGTTTACTAAAAGAGGAATTAGATACACCATGAATACGATTGATCTCGTACTCATTTCCAGTAAGTAAATCAAACAATGAGTCAGTGGTGAGAGAATTGAACTCTGGCATCATGGGATGCATGGCGGAGTAAATTTCCCAAGTAGCAGGTAGAGCTCGGATTACTTTCAAGTTTTTCTCTCGTTGAGAATACTTGTTTTTGTCAATCATGGTTATCTCTATCAGAACTTCTGTGAATCTGTTCTTCATTTGAGCTATTGTCTCTCCAAACTTCATCTTGAATTCTTCAAATTTATTACAAGCGATAGACAGCTTGTTTTTTTTGAATGATGTTTGATCCAATGCTGATTTCTTTTAGCACGTCCCACATCTCTTTGGCTGTTTGGAGATGTCTAATTTTGGCCAAGTATATGCCTCTTACAGTGCTTGAAATTAATCCTTTGGCAAAATCATCAAGTCCAACTTCTTTTCTCTCTTCTGCAGTATATTCATCGATTGTCTTCTCCTTCTCCACGATGATTAACGATGGAGTTGGACCAGTTCCATCTTTTATTTCAGCGCTTCCCTTATTCATTATTTTGATGGGTCCATCAGTAATGACCTTCCACATTTTGATGTGTTAGGCACGTAAACACATCTCGATTCTAAAACTCCAGTCATCATACCCTGCGATGGAGAAATCTTCACACGCACGTATCATCTGTCCTTCCATAACTTCAAAGTAGATGATTAGATAAATGCAAATGCACTATGCTGTGAAAACGTTTTCAAGATCTATCCAAGATGATCACACAGAGATAATCTCCTGTGAAATAGAAACAATGGTCAAAATGAACCACTGCTCTGATACCACTTGTTGGTCCCAAAAGAGCTAGATTGGTGTATGGGGGGGGGGGAATACACCAATTCAACCTTTTTTTAGTTTTCTTGTTTTAAGGTTCAATATAAGGCTTAAGCAAACTTAATATATAAGATAGCTTGGAGTAGTAAAACTAATCTTCTTGTTAGGAAGATTTAATCTCACTCAAATAACACCTTATGTGTGAAAACAATAATCAAGAGTAATAAATACAGTTTTAAACTTGATTAAAGTTGTGTGCAGAATATGGTGGTTAATGCTCTTTTTAATGAGAAAACGTTTTCTTACTTGAAAATTTTGTATAACCAGATTTGAATGCAAGAGTATGAAGAAGATGAAAAGCAAGTAAGCAAGAAATAAAGAACACAAGCAGTTAACGTGGTTCGGGATAAACTTTCCCTACGTCCACGGCTCGATCAAATCTAGATCGAAAATCCACTAGCTTTCTCCTTTCTTTTTACTCGTTGAGTACGAGCCACAAGAATTATCAAACCTAGATAATATCTTGTGATTATAGATCTTCTTCTTAAGATTGAACACTACAACCTTAGATTACAAAATGGATCAAATCTAGATCCTAACTTAGGGTTTTGTAAAACAAATTCCAGAAATAAATCTTCAAAAACAGTAAACACTACAGAGAATTCTTGGATGATTTGAAGTGTTTTGAACTTTGAGAGCTTGAAGATTTTAGCAGAGCAATAGCAGGATAATGGCTTGAATTCTCGTGTTTCTTTCTGGAGGTGAAGGTGGTATTTATAGGTCCTTTGCAGAAACTATCCATTGGAGACGAAGACGTCCTTCTTCATCGCATTAATGGCTGCATTAAATGCATGGCAGTGTTGTTAAGGCACGCGCTGCCAAACGAGAGTCTTGTTCCACCTTTCACATGATTTCCCAATGTATTGCCATACTGGGAATGATTCACCGTACTGGAAATTGATATTCTCGTACTTCATTCCTTAAAGTATGTTGTTAATGTGACAATACACTAAGTGGTTGACTTGTGACAAATTTAGGTATGTCGACAGTCCACCGTAGTTATAGTGAGGAGCAGCTTGATCACGATGTAGTAACAGTTCGCTTGTTTATCGAGTTGTACCTCCATCTCTTTGGTTCTCCATTTTGAATGCTTCATATACGAAGGTAGTAATGATGATCAGATCATTTTTGAAACAAAAACGATCTGTTTGCATATAATGACAGCGAGCTGTAAAAGTCAACTGGAACGAGCTGCTCATCCTCTTGCGCTAAAAACAATTTGTTGATGTCTGAGCAGCTGGCTGGTCTTTAGAACGAGCTGCTCAACCACTTGTAATAAATTACAAGTATTCTGTTTCCTTTTCATAACTAATTCTAGTCTAGAGAACTAGATCGATATAAGTAAGCTTGAAACTTCAAACTACTTTTACATTTGTGATCTGTTAAAAGATATTCTAAAAATCAAAACCAAAACAAGTAGAGATGACAGCGAGCTGCTAATATGTGAGGCAGATCGTTATTAATACAAAATCGATATGCTCACAATATTTGGAACTAACTGTTATATACAATGAAGAAATTACTTGTTGTTTTAGTTAATCATTGTGTCAAGGAAATCTTTCACAAGAATAAGACAGATCGTTATTAAGTTACTAAAAACGATCTGCTTCTTTTACACTTAAGATATTCCTTAATAGATGACAATGACTACTTGGTTTCTAAGATAAATTAATTTAGTTTCGAGAAACATCATCAAAACATATAAAAAATTCATGGGGTTCCCAACAGGGTATGTGTTTACTTTGGGAGGCGAAGCCGTGACATGGAGGAGTGTGAAGTAGAAATGCAACGCGGACTCCACCATGGAAGCTGAATATGTGGTTGCATCTGAGGCCGCAAAGAAAGAAATTTGGCTCAGGAGCTTCTTTATGGACTTAGATGTGATTCCGAGTATGCAGGTGAGTATCACGGTTTATTGTGATAACTCTGGAACAATAGCAAACTCAAAGGAACCACGTGCCCATAAGGCAAGTAAACACATTGAGAGAAAATATAACATCATACGTGATATTGTCAGGAGGGACGATATAGTGGTGACGAAGATCGCGTCGGAGGACAACCTAGCAGATGCCTTTACAAAAAGCCTGAACGGGAAGACATTTGAGAAGCATGTAGATGGATTATGAGTACGACGTGTTATAGAACTGCTTTAGGTATAAGTGGGAGAGTTATATGTCATGCGACATAGATATTTGTATACTCTAAAGCAAGTTTGAGTATAAGTGTGAGATTGTTAGGGATTGTATACCTCAAAGCATGCTTTATGCTTAGACGATGTATCAGATTTGTTTTCAATTTCACTTTAATGAGAATAAATGTTTTTATCATTGGTTTGTTATTTATTATTGTTATATATTGTTGGTCCCGAAAGAGCAAGGTTTGGTGTATGGGGGGGGGGAATACACCAAATACTAACTTTTCAGTTTACTTGACGTTTTATAAGAGAGCTCAAGCTATTCTATACAAGAAATTGCTTGGAATGACTGACCAGATTGATATACAGATCAGTAGCTGGTCTAGTCCAAACAGATTACTCTCTAAGTGTAAACACTTAACAGATAATAAGAGTAATCTTATTACCTCCTGAGTGTAGAGTGAGTGCGGAATAATGGTGGATTTAGTGAATGCTCTTGTTTAGAAAACCTTAAGGAGTTAATCAGATCGATTAAGCAGATTGTTTGAGAATGTAGATTATATGATAGTGCAGAGGGTTAGAATAATAAACAAAAGATAATAAGGAATGCAGGAATGTAAAGCACACAGTGTTTAACGTGGTTCGGGAAATCCCTACGTCCACGATCTGATCAAAACTAGACCAGATTATCCACTACTAGGATACTCTGCTTCTTTATACTCGTGGAGAACGAGTCACAAGTACCAATCACAACTAGAGTGATACTTGTGCACGAATGAAGGGTCGTGTCCCTTTACAACAGATTACCTCTACGTTACCACTAGAAAACTACTAGCTAGCAGGGTGATCTCCTTTCTCTCGACAAGACAGACTTGAATCGAGGTGGTTGGTGTGATGTAGAATCACAAGATGTTGAAGCTCTAAGTCTGGAATGCAGAAAGCTTGAAGGATAATTGCAGTATAGCTCGTGCGTGTTCTGTATATTTCCAGATTGTTGACTTCAACTATATAGGCATTGAATATTAAAATTCTAGCCGTTGTTGATTGGCGTGAGATAGATGGTATATTGTCAATCAATGGTTTCCATCATATCTGTTCTTGCCATATAGGAAAGGTTGACTCAATCTTTGATTTATGGAAATCAGATTGTTAACGGTCTCTTTCCTTATTTGTTTTAATCGTAGATCTTCTTTCCAAGCCCTGTTGGATGGACCTTGATCTTGACGTGGCAAGTGCATATGATGTGTAGAATGATGTCAGCTTATAGTTTGATGACTCAGTCGCTCTGGTTCATCGCTGTTGGCATCGATCTGGTCACTGTCTGTTACAGCAGATCGATTCTTCTTGGGCAAAAAGCAATGACTTTCATCCTATTCTAGTTTGAGAGTGACTTCTATGGAAATATATCCTTTACATTTTAAGTCATCTCCTAATCTGTTCCAAAACACAAATCACTTTATCTATAGTGATCTGTTTTTACACGAGAACAGGTTAAACATAACGAACAGCTAAGTGTGTTTCGAGAGACCATCATTAACACTAATCTTAGGGTTCCCAACATATATTGAATTGCAAACAAATCCATTTATTACAATTGTAGATTGTGTGGTGGATCGATAATCACGGAAGGTAAGTCGTGACCTTGTTCACAAGTTATAAGTCGTGACCTTTATAATCGTAGATCAAAACTAGATCTCTCTTATTGAGTTTTTTCTTCCTTCATTTTCCCTTAGAGTATAACAGATAGACAGTGTATACGAAAAAATGAGTTGTTGAAATTTTTGGCTAGCTTTGGAATTCTAGCTAAATGACACGAATATTAAATAAATTTTAAATTTTAAAAAAGTACTATGTTGGCAAAAATAATCAAGAAGTCTCGTACAATAACTAATTTGTGCAGAAAAACTATTATTTTTAATTCTTTTCTTTCTAAAAACAAATTTGCACAGACAAACTTCTCTTTCTAATTTTTTTCTAAAGACTGATTTTTACTTTTCACAATGAAAAAGAAAACATTAATAAATCAATTTATCACTCATCTTAGAGCTAGGAGTGAGCATGTTAGGGTTTGTATACCACAAAGCATGTTTTGTGTTTAGACAATGTATTAGACTTGTTTTCAATTGCACTTTAATGAGAATAAATGTTTCTATCATTGGTTTGTTATGTATTATTGTTTTATCTTGAATTGCAAACAAGTCCATTTATTACAATTGTAGACTGTGTGGTGAATCGATGATCACGGAAGGTTACATAGTTCACTCCTTTGTAATATAAAGTCACAGTCTAGTCGGTAAAGGATGCGATATCATTTGATGCGAGAGATGACCTTAGCCCACAAAATGATGTCGGTATGTATAAGCGGATACACATGCTTTATGTATACATATTGAGAAGTTTCACAGTGAGATAAGTTCTAATGTGCTGATACTTAGAACGAGGCCTCGGAAATTAATTCATTTCTTAATCCGTGACGATGACATTAGTATAAGCGGTTGATTATACGATGTTTTGATTCATCTACGCTTGCGGATTTTTCGTAACTCTAAACAGTGATGTCTTGGCGGTAGTGATTGGCTTAGCCAGAAGTACTCGACTGTCAGTCGTGCAGAATCACGTCTCGGTGACACGAGTTGATTAAATCTGCGTTAGGCGTTCAGAAATGTTTATTGCATAAGAAACTCAACCGGTTGGAAATTTATTTCATATATAATAATTAAGGTCTGAACATGATCAATCACAAATAAATATGTTAATGAATTGTGAGTTGTCAGCAAACTCAATTAATTAATGAATTTAGAAAATCTTAAACTCGGAAAATAATTAATGACTAAAGGGTTACATCTGTAATTCGAATGAATCAAGATGAGTTTAATATTTATCTTATCGTGTAGTCGATAAATATTTATAATAGAACAGCATTGTATTGCGTTTACATGGAGTAATTAATTGGAGGACAAATTAATTTAAATTAATTAATTTAAGTCTAAAGGTTGGTCAAGCAATTAATTAAATTCAATTGGGTCCAAAGAAACCTTGAAAATTAATTTAATCAAATTATAGATTTGTCTAAGCCCATATTAATTTTAATATAATTCAAATTTGAATTTGAATAATAGTTGTAGCGGCAAGAGATAAAGGTGATGATATGGTTCTATTATTTGGAATCTAATTCATTCTCCTTATAAGTCATATCCTAGCCCACAATGTCTATAAAAGGAGCATAAAGAAGGAGTTGATTTCTCACTCCGCCATCATAGAAATCGGCGCCACATATAAAGATTTTATCTCTATATTTTCGAAAATTTTGAAGTATTCCACACTTCAATTTTCATTCTTCTTTTCTCCTAAATTACTAGATAGATTCACCCACACGATATTCTAGAAAGTAGACCGGGAGTAGGATAGAAGTTCCTAAGGTTGGATTCAAGGAGATCTAGAAGGAGATTCGATCAGTGTGGATTGCGGTTCGATAGTTAACGATTCAAATCGTTTCTCCACAAGCAGAGAATTTGCTTAGGAAAAGGTATAAATTTTATTTTTCCGCATTTATATTCTCCTTAGGGCTATCAAATCGTGTGGGTCGGGTTGTTATCAGGTTCACCTGATAACAACCCGACCTGTTAAGGTCAAACCCGAACTCAACATGTTAAGGTTATGCTCAACCCGAACACGAACCCAACCCGAACACGATAACTTTCATGTTGACACGACACGATAATGACACGACCCGTTATCGACACGATAAAATTTTAAATTTATATGCAAAAATGACATAAAAATTATAAAATTAAAATAAAAAATAATGATAATGCATAAATTTTGAATTTATAAAATATAATTATTTTTATATTTAAAGAAAAATCAAAATTATTTTGAAAAAATATTCAAAAAATTATATTTCCTTAAAAATCTAAATTATTAATATATTATAAATATTGTTATCAGGTAACCTGAATCCGACCCAAACCCGACCTGATAATTTTGTGTTCTTATCGGGTCGACCTGATAACGACCCGAACCCGATAAGACTTGACACTAACCCATTAATTCCGTGCGCGTTCGTGTTGGGTTATCGTGTCGTGTCAAAAATTGATAGCTCTAATTCTCCTAGAATTAATTATTCATGTAATTAATTAAACTTGTGAATCATGCGGTTTTATGAGCCTCGCATACGGGTTCCATCAGAGCATTAGATCCAAACTGAACCGACCCGTTATAAGCGTACACCCAAATTATTTTACAATGTAGACCAATATGGATCGAAAGGAAGCATGGACCGGCCCAGACCCGAACTTCGAGTTCGGTCAAGATTCGGTCCAATCCGAAAACAATACAATTAATTAATATTTTGAAATGTCGAAATGCAGAAATGGTATGTCTGTTGTAGGGGTGAGCATGGTTCAGTTCGATAACCAAACTGAGAAAATAATAAATAGTGAAAAAAAAACGAACCGAAAAATGTAAAACTGAAATCAAACTGAAATAAACTTGAGCAGAAAAAAAATCGAATCAAAATTTTTGATTCGGTTTCGGTTAAAAACTGAAAAACTAAAATTGAAAATATTAAATAAATAATTATTATATAATACTGAATATTTACTTAAATATTTAATAAGTAATATTAAATAAATATTTATTTAATAATATGTTTCTCTTCGGTTTTCGGTATTTCGATTTTTTTGATACAAAAATCGAAACGGAACCGAAAAATCGATATTTTCTAAAATCAAAGCCGAAACTGAATCGAAAAGAAAAAAAATCAAACCGAATTTATCGATTCAATTCGATTTTCAATTTTTTACCAAATTTTGTTCACCCCTAATGACCTGGGCTTCCCCATGATTCATTCGCCTATATCTATAATATTTTTTCCTATATCTATATTATTATTCCTTCAAAAGTCCTGTATAGTTATATTTTGGTTAAATTAGTTAGCCCCATCCTCAAGAATCCACAAAAAAAAAAATCAAAATCTCTATTCTCTAAATTCTAAAACATAAAAACAAAAAAATACGGAAAAGAATGACAATTCTGAAATACAAAAACCAAAAAAAGAATAAAGAAAAGGAGTGAAGACCTTAGAAATTGAAACCAATCTCTGAGGTGAAGTTGGTTGCCGAGCCGCTGGAGTCTGTTGGCTTGCTGCTTAGTCGCTACTAGCGGCTGGAGTTTGAGAGAGTCGGATTTTTATTTTTTGCAGCAAAAAATGCAAATTAATATATATATTTCAAATTTAAATTAATAAAATATATATTTTTTATATCTATGAGTTAGTTTCCGGTTCAGCCGGTTTGAGCGGGTTTTGATCCGAACCGACCCATTATTTAATCGATTCTAAAAAATTGATTTGAACCGAACCATTATACTATATGTAAGGGTGAACAAAAAATGGTAAAAAATCGAAAACCGAACCGAATCACGAACCAATAAATTCGGTTCGGTTTCGATTTTGATTTTATAAAATTTTGATTTTTCGATTCGGTTTCGGTTTTGACCTCAACCGAACTAAAACATATTATTTAATAATTATAATTTAATATTACCTATTAAATAGTTATTTAGTTAATATTATTTATTAAATATATAAATATATATTAAATATTACTTATTAAATAACTATTTAATTAATATTACTTATTAAATATTATATATTAAATATATTTTTAATAATTATTTATTCAATATTTTCGATTTCGAATTTTTCGGTTTAACCGAAACCGAATCGAAAAATTCATTTCGGTTTTTTTTCAGTTCAAGGTTATTTCGGTTCGGTTTCGATTTTATATTTTTTGATTCGATTTTTTTTGCGTTTTCATTATTTTTTCGGTTCGATTAATCGAACCAAACCATGCTCACCCCTAACTGTATGAGTCGGTCCTAACTCAAACTTAATCCACTGATTCGAGTATGTTTAACGACTGTGATTCGATTTTGCACACCCCTAATTAGAGCGGCACCCTAAAGATAATTTTTGCAAGCAACTTTATATAAAATATAAAAAATAATATTAATACAAGTTGGCAACGAGTAGCAATGTCCAACAACTCCATAGCCTCAATTTTAAATAAAAAATAAAAATGAAAAGATAAGAATGCGACCCACTTCTTCTTCCTTAATTTTTTTCATCATCCACCGAAATGGTCAGAAGTCTTCGCGTATTCATCATTCTCTCTCTCACAAATTTCTTCAAAATCATTTTCCCACACAACATATTTATTCAGCATTTCCACTCTTTGGTTGTCGCAGCCCCACGTCAGCTCTCTCCAAGTTTGAATACTTCTGCTTCTTAGTGCTATTTAATATACAGTAATGCTGCATGACTTTTCCTTTTTCGTCTCCGTCTTTACTTTCCATTTCTGGGGCTTGTGCTTGAGACTTTGAAGTTTGTCTTTTTCCTTTTTTCTTAAATTTATTTAACTAATTTTTGAAAAAAAATATGGTTTATTGAGTTGCTTATTTGTATTGCCGCATTATTGATCTATTTAGGTTTCTGATCATATTGATTTATTCACACCAATTGCAGGCATTGATTCCAACACTAGCTAATTATCGTCATGGGCTTCATTTTCACATGAATTCTTGGAGAAAGATCCTTGAGGTAGCTAAGAGTGTTAACTGTTTTTTTCTGCTACATACTGTTATTTGTTATTTTTCCATTGCTTAGGGAGCTCTTGACCTAGAGAAGGTGTGGGATAAGACCGTAAGTTTTAGAGAAATGGTATGATAAAATATAATTCAAGTTTCATTTTCACTTGTGACTTCCATCTGCATTGTTGCATTAAGTAAAGGAAACTAGAAGGTCTTTTTCCCTTTTGTTGGACTTCTCAGTTTGCAGTTCTTGTGTTCCTGGTGCATTTTGTTCACATGATTCATTTAGAATAATATATTGCATTTGTGTAGAAGTACTTTAGATGCTTATTTTATCCTCGATTTTCCTTGACTGTTGTTAGGATCATGTTCTTGTATGAGATGCATTTTTATTTTCTTCTTATTGTAAAGTGGGAGTTTAGTTGTACCGTCCTCCGTTTAGAATTCAAAGATTGCATTTTGTGGAGCAGTACTTTAGGTGCTTCTGTTAAAATCCCTTTTCATCTCTACTCTATCCTTGATTTTCTTGGCTATGTTGTTATGATCCCATTTTCATACGAGATGTAGTTTCTGTTCATCGTTTTGTAAAGTGGGAGTATGGTTGTATGCACTTTGTTTTGTATTCAGAGATTGCATTTGCTGGATCAGTACTTTAGGTGCTTCTGTTGAAAATCCCAACTCGTAAGTGTCTTTCTGTAGATTATACTTCATTTTCCTTGACTCTGTTGTTACTATCCCATTATATAAAACGCAGTTTGCATTCATCTAACTGTGAAGTGTGAAGTTAGTTGTATGAAGCCAAAACTTGTTAGATGCCCAGAATATCAGTATCTCATCTTTCTTTCTGATTTTCCTTATTTCCTTTTGCTTTCATCTGAATAAATGAATTTGTGAAGTATACTAACATTAGTTCCAAATGCATGATTGGCAGAGTATGGAATATATGTAGATTGAAGTTTTGATAGACATATACTGATTGGTGGGATGAGTTGCTTCACTCTCTGCTGTAGTCATAAAGAATCTCTCCCATCCAAGCTAACCACGGATATTAATGAAGGTTGTCATTGTGAATAAATTTGCTCAAAAATATGTAGAGATCTCCGGTTCTCGTGCCTATGGGTCAAGGCCCCGAATTTTCAGAATTATAATTATTCATCATCTGCTTACATCTGCAGAAAAAAATCTAATTGACTTCGAAACAAAATGCAGAAATCTTTTCAAGTGTTCAGGATACTAAACAGTACAGTTACAAAGAATTACAAGTAGCGACCCAAAATTTTAATGTGGCTAAGAAGATTGGTGAAGGCGGCTTTGGTTCGGTCTACAAAGTAATCATGCAACTCCTCATTGCATCCTAATTTTTAGATCTTGATGTTATTATGTTTATGGTTTTGTTCCTGCATATCTGTCAAATAAATGCTCTTTCAACCTTGTAGGGAAGGCTAAGAGATAACACTATAGTAGCAATAAAGGTTCTCTCTGCCCAATCGCAGCAAGGTGTAAAGGAGTTTTTAAATGAGATAGTGGCAATATCAGGAGTGGAACACGAAAACCTTGTGAAGCTCTATGGCTGCTGCATAGAAGGGAATCAGAGAATCTTGGTGTATGGCTATCTTGAAAATAATAGCCTTGCTCGAACTCTTCTAGGTAAGCTTTTCCCATACTTCGTGTGCATCTAATTTTCTATCATATTTCTGGGTCTTGCTAAATAACTTGTAATGTAGGAGGACGCTCCAATAGCGTTCAGTTTAGCTGGAAAATACGGTCTCAGATCTGCATAGGGGTGGCACAAGGCCTCTCATTCCTTCACGAGGAAGTGCAACCTTATATTGTTCATAGAGATATTAAAGCTAGCAATATACTTCTTGACAAAGATTTCACAGCGAAGATTTCAGATTTTGGCCTGGCTAAGCTTTTCCCATCCACTGCTACTCATGTCAGCACTCGTGTTGCTGGGACACAGTAAGTTGGTTCATTAGTATCTTCTATTTTTGGTGAACTTGGAGTGGGATATATTATCACTATCACATTCTTTATATTGTTTGAGAAGTAATAGGCAAAAAGGAAAGATAACATAAAGCTCGCTCAATGTGTCAAATACATAAGACAGCTTCATTTATCTGCATTTTCTTAATGTGTCTAATGTGAAGCTTAATTTGTCAAATATACTCCAGGAACTAATATAATCTCACACAGCTTCATTTATCTGCATTTTCTTAATGGGCATGTCTTCTAATTGTTCTGTGGAAAGAGTTAAAAAGCAATATAATGAACACGCACATGGAGTCATCAACTTCAGTGATATTGATATGATGTGAGAACTTAGTTCGTATCATTTTGTATATGCACTTGGCATCATCAATTTACTACCCAAAATATTGAACATGATTGGACGATCAATCGTTGGATTCATTTTATCTCCTCGAGGTTACAATGTAATTGTGATTTTAGTTTAGTTCTATAAACTTTTTTAATAATAACTAGTAGTCCGTTTTTGCAGCGGTTATTTAGCGCCTGAATATGCGATTCGAGGCAAGCTTACGCGCAAAGCGGATATATATAGCTTTGGTGTTCTCCTAATGGAAATTGTGAGTGGAATAAACCACAATGGAATAAATTACACAGACAAGAGATTACATGCTGAAGCACAAAATCTCCTTGAAATGGTTTGAATCTTTTCCATTTGCTGTTTCAATTAGAGCTATGGTTGTTTACTGGACTACAAATTGATTAAATTGTTTGTAGGGGACAGTTTGGTGAGTGCAGACTCCCTGTAAGGTCTGTTGCACTTATAAACCCTACTTAGATTGGACCTTTCGGTGAGAACAACGAGCCCCACTATCAAGTACTTGGCATTTGCCGTCAAAACTGTCAAGCCCAAGTTGCTAAAAGGGTCGATTGAGCCTATTTCTGAAATTTCTTAAACTTTTCTTGCCCTTTCTGATGGTTGAAAATTTGATTTGATTTCATTCAAATTATCGTTTCCTCAATAGCCTATATTTCTCAGGCGTGGACTCTACACGAGAAGGGTATGCTGGCCGAGCTGGTGGATTCATTGATTGAGGGAGACATCAACGAGGCTTGCAAATATATCAAGATCGGACTTTTATGTACCCAAGTTACGCCAAAATCGCGTCCTGCCATGTCTGTCATCGTGAAAATGCTGAAAGGTGAGATTGATGTGGACGAGGGGGAGCTCTTGAAGCCAGGTGTGCTTGGACCGAGAAGCTCGAGCGACGAACCTCGTGGATCATCATCAGGCTCAGGAACACAAGATAAGTTTTCTTCTACACAAACCACAAACATGTCATACGGTACCATGACTTTCGGCTCAATATATGACCGGAGCAACTGAGTCGAGTTGGGAATTCTTGATTGTTTTTTATTTGAGTGGTTGACTCTATAGGAGTGATACGCATACTTCGTTAAGAGAGGTAGGTTATGATTCGTTCATCTATTTCTTCTTAGAGAGCTTGGTTCTTGATTTGGGGTTATTTGTGAAAATCCTGATATTTTAGTGATCCACTGCAAATATTGGACTGCATATTTATGCTCGATTCTTTTTTCTTTGTTACAGCATAACTTTGTTAGTGCATTAGTTAGTTGATGATGAGACAAAAGATATTCTTTCTAAATACATTCGATTTGAAACTCTTATGTCCAAGTTCACTTTGTCTGTCAACAAACAATATGAAATATCTAGACTTTTTTAGAACAGGTCCGAGTCAAATAGCAATGATTTGAAGTACTTCATTTTAAACTATTTTGGAAACCCAAGGATTCAATCGTATGGATATGTAAAATACATAATTTTCCATCCTTGCAGGAAAGGGAGGGAAAATGATACTCAATTTAAAGTGAGTAAACAAAATAAAGGTAATTGAGAGATAATATTGAATGTAAATTAATACTCCATCCGTTCATGAAAGTTCATGACATTTTGATTCGGCATGTGTTTTGATTTTGTGTGGAAATATTTAGTAAATGAAGTTTGAGATCATTATATTAAGCAATTATTTGAACTCACAAACTATTATTATTTCTTCATACTCATGTCTTTAATATAGTATTTTTCTCCCCAGTGCATCAAGCATCTCTTTTAATGTGTTTATAAGGAAATATACATTGTACAAGCTATCTTTGACCCGTTATGGGTTTTAATGTAGTTCTAATATATAGCAGATAGTAAAGGACACAAAATCAACGGCACGCCGTTGCCCTAGCCTCCAGGCTCCAAAAAAATTCCAATTGTTTTTCCCCTCTGATTTACCCTAAACCCCTTACTAATACTACTAATCTACTGCCAAAAATAGAAAGATCCACTACTAACAAAGCCCAGCAAAAACTAAATAAATCCACTACTAACAAAGCCCAACAAAACTAAATAAATCAGTAAATAAACAACTCCTCCACGAACAGCCCACGGACGTGGGCCTAAGCCCGAGCACATCGACGGTACACAATGAGAGGCCTCGGCTCCCCTGCCTCAACCAAATCCTGACCTTGCTCCATATCAATTCCACCCTCCTTCGAAACGACCTTGTCCCCAAGGTCGAATTCTGGAAATTGTCGCCTAAACCCCATCTCCCTCATCCACGTGGCATCATCCTCAGACTGTCCCAACCACTTCACTAACAACTGCTCCTCATCAGCACTTCCAACCCGCACATTCCGCCTTGCCAACACCTCATCGGGCTCAAACAGCGGAACCAAGGGAATCTCCAAGCTCGCTGGCAACTCCTGCTCCACCGGGTGCTCCCCTACCACCTTCCTCAACTGCGACACATGGAACACCGGGTGAATTCTACTCGAGGCAGGCAAAGTCAGCCTGTAAGCAGTCGGCCCCACTCGACCTTCCACCACAAACGGACCATAAAACTTTGCCGATAGTTTGTTATATTGCTGCTGATTAACTGAAAGCTGACGGAACGGCCGCACCTTCAAGAACACCTTATCGCCCACCTCAAATACCACCGCTCGGCGATGCTTGTTAGCATGCCGAGTCATGCGCTGCTGTGCCACCTCCAGATTTCGCTACAACCGCCCCAACATAGTGTCTCGGCTGCCTAACACTTCCGCTACAGCCGCCACCTTGCACTCTCCCGGAAGATACCGACGCAGGCTGGGTGGTGCCCGGCCATACACTACCTCGTACGGCGTAATTCGAGCAGCCGTTTGAAAAGCCGTGTTGTATCAATACTCTGCCCACAGCAGCCACCGCAACCACTGTTTAGGCTGCTGACAAGTGAAACATCTCAAATATGTTTCTAGTATGCGATTCAGGACCTCAGTTTGCCCGTCTGTCTCCGGATGGTAGGCCGAGCTAAATTTAAGTTTGGTGCCAGCCATAGTGAACAACTCCTTCCAAAAAGTACTCATAAAGATCGAGTCCCTATCACTCACAATTGATCTCGGCATCCCGTGCAACCGCACTACTTCCTGCACAAATATCTCAGCGACCGAACGAGCTGTAATTGGAGGTTTCAGTGCAATGAAGTGGCCATATTTCGACAATCTGTCCACAACTACTAGCACCGACGAATACCCCCGTGACTTGGGCAGCGATGTAATGAAGTCCATCGATATATCCTCCCAAACAAATTCCGGAATCGGGAGCGGCTGCAACAACCCCCCGGGAGACATTGCCTCATACTTGGCCTTTTGACATGCCAAACACTGCGCCACATACTCTCGCACCCGACGAAACATGCCCTTCCAAAACACGTTCTTAGCCAATCTCCTATAAGTTCGAAATGCCCCCGCATGTCCCCCAGATGGGGTATCGTGGAACTCATGCAATAACTGAGGGATCCACTTCGAATCAGCCGCGAGCACCAATCGACCCTTAAAGAACAGTCGCCCCCCAACCAACTCAAACCCGGGCCGGCTGCCCTGCTGTGTCTCAACTGCTTGTATCACTTCTCGGACATACTGATCTTGCCTCTGTTCATCACCAACCTCGGCTAACCCTACCCACGCTGGCAGGCTTATAGCCGACAAACTCAACTCTTCTCCCCGGCGAGACAACGCGTCCGCTGCCGCATTGGAGGCGCCTGTCTTATACTCAATCACAAAATCATATCCCAACAACTTCGCCACCCAAACCTGCTGCGACGGAGTGACAATCTTCTGAGTCAAGAGATGTTTAAGATTCTTGTGGTCCGTCCGTACCATAAATTTCCGCCCTATGAGGTACGGCCGCCAATGCTGCACCGCCAAAGCTAGCCCCATCATCTCCCTCTCGTATGCAGACCTCGTCAATGTTCTATCCGCTAGAGACTTGCTAAAATAAGCAATGGGCCTCCTTTCTTGCATGAGGACCGCCCCTACTCCAGTCCTCGAGGCATCACATTCCACCACGAAAAGCTTGTCAAATTGAGGCATAGCCAACACAGGAGCTTCAGTTAGCGCCTTTTTTAATAGCGCAAAGGCATCCTCAGCCTCTGGAGTCCACTCAAAGATGCGGGGGGCCTCCTTCTTTAATAAGGCTGTCAACGGACGAGCGATCAAGCCATAATTCCTCACAAATCGGCGATAATACCCTGTTAGGCCAAGAAATCCCCGAACTTCTTTCACTGAACCCGGGCGAGGCCACTCCAACACTGCACTGACCTTCCCCGGATCCATCGCCACCCCTGCCGCCGAAATCACGTGACCAAGATACTCCACTTTCAAGCATCCGAATGCACATTTCTTAAAGTTCGCCTTAAATTGATTCTTCTACAACAGTTGTAAAGTCTAAGACAGATGTATGCGGTGGTCCTCCCAAGTCTTGCTATATACTAGAATATCGTCGAAAAACACCAGAACAAACCGTCGAAGGAACGGCCTAAACAGATCATTCATCGCTGATTGGAAAGTCGTCGGGGCGTTAGTGAGCCCGAAGGGCATGACCAGAAACTCATAGTGCCCACTATGAGTCCTGAAGGCTGTTTTGTGGATGTCTCGCCCAACGACCCGGATCTGGTGGTACCCAGCTCGCAAGTCGATCTTCGAGAAGATCATTGCCCCTGCCAACTCATCTAGCATTTCTTGTATCACTGGAATGGGGTATTTGTCCGGCACTGTCACCTTGTTCAAATCCCTATAGTCCACATAGAACCTCCAACTTCCATCTTTCTTTTTCACCAGAAGTACCGGACTGGAGAATGGGCTCGAGCTCGGCCGAATGATCCCTGCTAGTAACATATCTCCCACCAATTTCTCGATCTCATCTTTCTGCAGGTGGCCGTAGCGGTACGGGCGCACTGACACTGGGCCTGCCCCAGGCATAAGCTCGATACGATGGTCCGTGGTTCGCCGTGGTGGTAGGTCTGTCGGCTCCCCAAATACCCCGGGATACTCATCTAGAATCTCTTGTACCTTTGTCAGAGACTACCTTGCAACACTCCAGGTTCATAGCCACATTTCTGCAGACACCTTCCGACTGTTGTCTCACCCCGTTACCTAGTTGCACCCCGAACTTAACAGATTCATCAGGAGTAAGCTGAAGTAAAGGAACTAAAGATGATGAAATAAAATTGTGACTTGCACCACTATCAACCAACACAGTCACCGTTCGTCCGCGCAAAATGCCATGCATCCGCATAGTCCCCGGGCTGGAAAGTCCGGCCATGGAATAGACCGGAAGTGCTCCCTCATCCTCCACAGACTCGACCGGCTCTTCCCCTTCTTCCTCCAGTCCCGTCACTTCATAATATTCTAAATTTTGTAAATCAGCCGTATCGTCGGGTTCTGCCATCAACACCCGAAGTTCCCGCAGCGGGCAGACCCTGTTATGGCCCGGAGTGTACGGCTTCTTACACTTGAAGCAAAGCCCTTTTTCCCGCAGATCAGCAAGATCGTTGGACGAGAGCCGGGTGAAACGAGAACGGGCGGTGGATTGCCCAGACATTTTAGAACCCTGCGGTGCACTTCTGTCGGGTGGCCGCGAAATGCGATTCGGCCCTCCCCCACTACTCGGATTCGGCGCCGAACTGACAGCACTGCCAGGTTGTCGAATAAACGGGGCCTGACGCTGCCTCGAATTAGAAAAATTCCTTCCCGCGCGCTCCTCCCCCTGCGCGATCAGATTTTCTTCAATATCTCGAGCGAGCTCCATGGCAATTTCCAAATCTGTCGGCCGAAGCAACCGCAGCGAGCTCCGGACAGAATGCTTCAAGCCATTCATAAAATAGCCCAGATAATGGGCATCCACCAGCCCGGGTACTGGGCTCGCCAATTGCATAAATTCCGACACATAATCATCGACTGTGGTAGTCTGTTTCACATTCGCCAGCCGCTCAAATCGACTCCCCTTGAATCTAGTATCAAACCTCGCAATCATGGCTTGCGCAAATTCGTCCCATGTCACGTTGGGATTGCGGCCTCGCAACCAAGTGATCCAATAAAGGGCATGTCCCTCCATTGCAACGAACGCCGCGGTAAGTTTCTCCCCTAGCGGGGTCCCATGCATCACGAACTGCTGGTCCGCGCGGACGAGCCAACCTATGGGGTCGACCCCTTCGAACGCTGGCAATTGCACCAGGCACGGCTGTGCGCGAGGTGCGCTGTTCATGGGCGCCACGGATTCTGGATCACCGGGCGAGGCGGGCGACGACGGCCCGTCGTCAGGTTGGTCGGTGTTCTGGGGTTGTTTCCCAATTGAGCGAGAAAGCTCAGTCAGGGTAGCGGAAATCTCCTCCAATTGCAGGGTGTTTGCATTCTGCCCTGCTTTCAGATCGCGCACTTGCGCAGCCGTGTCAGCCAATTCAGACTCCAATTTGTCCAGCCTCTCACCAGTGGAACGTGTGATCGTCATCGTCGGCGGTGGGTTTCCGGCAGGTCGGACCAATTAATATATAGTAGATAGTAAAGGACATAAAATCAACGGCACGCCGTTGCCCTAGCCTCCAGGCTCCAAAAAAATTCCAATTGTTTTCCCCTAAACCCCTTACTAATACTACTAATCTACTGCCAAAAATAGAAAGATCCACTACTAACAAAGCCCAGCAAAAACTAAATAAATCCACTACTAACAAAGCCCAACAAAACTAAATAAATCAGTAAATAAACAACTCCTCCACGAACAGCCCACGGATGTGGGCCTAAACCCGAGCACGCCGACGGTACACAATGAGAGGCCTCGGCTCCCCTGCCTCAACCAAATTCTGACCTTGCTCCATATCAAGTTCTTTTGACTTTAATGATGATATGTAGTGAGTGAAATTTGGGTCACACCTGATATATTATTTTTAAATTGTATTGTGTGTAGTTAATGAAATTTGGGTTTCACTTTATGTATTGTTTTAAATAATTATGTTGGATAGAGTTTGAGTCTTTTTATTTTTATTTTTAATTGAGTTGTATATATATAACACTTACTATAAAAAATGAGTTAAGTGACAAATAAAATCATAGCGTGTGTATCTGTGAAGCAATTATGGTTGGGACTGACACAACCTTAACGTTACTTTTTTGTATTAATTTCAATTCCTTGTACTCTCATTATCCTTTTACATTTCTTACAATCGCAAGATGAATTATCTTTATGTTCAAAAGAGTTATTAAACTTACTAATTAGATCCAATAACTTTTGAAACTTATACCTAAACCTCGAGATGTCGATTGTTACACCCATTGATTCTAGCACTCGTATCCACCATTGCCTCCACCATGTCTTCGATGTTGTTAATCTCTATTAGCTCGACGACATTGAGGGACACCGTTGATCCCACTTTTAGTGGTTCCATGAGATTTGTGTTTAGATCGAGTGTTGGAATCTTCGGGTTCAATACAAGTGACTTCCTTTTGGGAGCGAGTTTGGTACCAAGAATGCTGTCTTCCGTTGAGAAGCCGCCAAAATTTGTGAAAATGCACATCAAACGATGACAACAAAAGATTTCTACTTGATAACGTTGAGATTCACCAGTTTCTTAAGGGATAACGAGCCGCCCCTTACCTAGTGCACAAGAAAAGAACTTTCCATTTTGAGTTATCTACGATTGTGATGAAGATTATCTTTATAAAAACATTATTTAAATACTTTAAAGAAGAAAAAAAATGCTAATTACTATTCCTTCCCTCCACTAAATGTAGCTATAAGTAAATGGGTACACTTCCCTCCCACTAAACGTTGCTACAAGTAACCCAGAGAGATTAAAAAAATAATTTTTTTATTTTTTTAAAAAATAGCCTACTTTATTTTGAATGTAAATTTATTTTCATTTTTGGTAAATAAGCACTTTTAATAGGACAATCCAATAAATAAAAATCATATTTAGTAGGATGAATGTATTGTATGCAATACTCCTTTAATCCATCAATGTTTGTTACATATTTCTTTTTTTGGACGTCCATCAATGCTTGTTACACTTTAAACTTTTATTTTATAGCACACATTTCAATTAAATAATAATAACAAGTGTACTAACTACACTCTTTCACCTAAATTCAAAACACTATATTAAAATACGTGTCGAGTCAAAATGTAACATACATTTATGGACGGATGAGCAATATTTATGTTACCATAAAAAATGAAAACTGAAAATGAAAACTGATGTCGTAATTATGGGAAAAGCAGGGGCTCTTTGAGAAATGCAGTTTATTTATAAGTAAGCCCTCAGCAATCTTTCAAAACCCTTCATTGTAATCGGCTACTATCAGTCTATCACTAGGGTTTATCGATTGGGAAACAGTTCACTGCGAAATGGCGACGCGATTTCTCGCACGCTCACTGCTTACAACCAAGCCGCCTCTCTCCTCGGCGTTCTCTCACTCCTTCTCCTCCGCCGCGCTTCCGACATCTTCGTTTATCTTCCGCCTCCGCCCTCTGGTGACTGCAGTCTCGGCTCCATATCTCCGTCGCCTACTTCAGGCGATTCCCGGTAGGGCATTTTCCACACGCCAGACCTCGACTTCGCTGAATGATCCCAACCCTAATTGGTCGAATCGTCCCCCGAAGGAGACGATTCTGCTCGATGGATGTGATTTTGAGCACTGGCTCGTTGTGGTGGAGAAGCCAGAGGGCGATGCGACGAGAGACGACATCATCGACGGCTATATTAAGACCCTTGCTATGGTAGTCGGGAGGTGCGACTTTTCTAACGTTGTTACGATCTCTATTAACAAATTGTGGTTCCTAGATCATGAGTTTTGCGTAGCTTGCCTTATTAGTTCTGATGATTGCACAAATTTGCTTGCTGATTGATTAGTATCACATGATGGTGGTCGTGAATTGTTTTGAACTTTTTCTGCCATGACAATATCATCTTGCTTTGAATTAATTAATTGTTTCATGTGCATAATTACCTTAGACTTTCTGTTTTGTGAACTTATGAATCTATTAGCGAGGAAGAAGCTAGGATGAAGATATATTCTGTCTCTACGAGGCACTACTTTGCATTTGGAGCGCTTGTGAGCGAAGAACTCTCATACAAGTTAAAAGGTAAGGGATTCATTGGGCGTTTTCTGTTAGAGCTAATTGCTTTTGGATTTCATGGACTTGATTTAATAATGTGTTTGATGCAGAACTGCCCAATGTTCGCTGGGTACTTCCTGATTCGTACTTGGATGTAAAAAACAAGGACTATGGAGGTATATATTTATTTGCCATATTTAACTGCTGTAGTAGAGTGGTGAATTATTGAGGAACTTATGATTTTTGTTCTTTAGTTGTTTATTCACTAATATTTCGTTCACATTCAAATCAATTCTGAAGTACTAATAGTTCTTATTTCACTATCTCCGTGTCACTTTAACATCCCCACTCTGTAATAACAGGGCTCATTATTCTTATGGCATGTGATTTGCACCATACAGTATTCTAGCTATAACGTTTACTAGATTGTGGAAGTAGTTTTTAATCCACTTAGAATGTGATGAGATCAGTACTGATTTTGGTCATCTTGTAATGCAGGTGAACCATTTATTAATGGACAAGCTGTTCCATATGACCCTAAATATCATGAGGAATGGGTGAGGAATAATGCTCGAGCAAATGAGAGGAACAGGCGCAATGACAGGCCTCGCAACTTTGACAGGTCTAGGAACTTTGAACGAAGAAGAGACATGCAAGGTGGAGGCCCGCCTGGAGGCCCAGGTGGTAACTATGGAGGAGGTCCTCCTGGAGGCCCTGGCGGTAACTATGGAGGAGGTCCTCCAGGAGGCCCTGGCGGTAACTATGGAGGAGGTCCTCCAGGAGGCCCAGGCGGCAACTATGGAGGAGGTCCTCCAGGAGGCCCGGGCGGCAACTATGGAGGAGGTCCTCCAGGAGGCCCGGGCGGCAACTATGGAGGAGGTCCTCCAGGAGGCCCGGGCGGCAACTACGGAGGAGGTCCTCCAGGAGGCCCGGGCGGTAACTTTGGAGGAGGTCCACAAATGGGTCCTGGACCCAACATGGGTGGACAGCCTAACTTTGGAGGTGGGGCACCACCCAATCACCCCGGAAACTATCAAGGAAATAGCATGAGACCGCCAGTGAGCAATCCACCAAACTTCCAGCAAGGCCCTGGTCCCAACAACGGAGTCCCACCCTATCAATCTGGACCCGGCCCGAACCAGAGTGGATTTCCTAATGGACCTGGTCAAGCACAAAATTCCTACCAGAGCCAGAACAATCAAGGTGGAGAGAACAGGGGATTTGGCCCGGGACCAAACATCCCTTCAAACTACTAAGACGTGTAAATTGAGATGAAAATTATGTCACCGTTGAGTTTTCTTGTGATAATGGGCATCTGCACTGGTGTTGCTGTGGTGGTTTCCGTTTAGTATGATCTAGATTTATTAGATAGAATATGTGCAAATGCTTACAATTCTGAACCTTGTCCACTTATCATCTATTGCTTAATTTAATCTCCAAATTTCAAAATAGCTTTACCTGTTCAATTCGTCATATAAACTGAATTCATCTTAGGTGTTTGATTTGAATTTATTCTGCATTGCATAAATACTGAGCAAATGATTCTTTTATGCGATAACTTGCTCCACTTGTTAAGATAACAATTTAGAAAATCATTTATAAGCTTGTGGAATAGAATACTTGTGCTCTTCTGATTGGTCAAAAAGGTGAATCATCTACTAACAAAATTTCCGAAATTAATCAATGAATTATGTAAGTGCACGTATAACAAAATCTAGTTAGAGGTTATTAACTCCTAATGTTCAAGAACCAAGAAAAAAAAAAGGCTTCAAAGCTCATCAAGCAGCAGTTGTGCTCTTCTCTTCTTAGCAGAACGAATCTGATCAGCAAGGGATATATATTTCTGCAAGTGTTTCCCCTTCGCAAGGTCTAGGTCGAATTTCTCCCACGCTCGTTCCTGCTGACTGCTTACTCGAGATATTGTCGATTTCTTTCTCTGAATCTGTTTACAACCAAATAATAAGAAGCATCAGGGCTATAACTTGATATTACAGGATGAAGAGAATCCAAGATTGCAGATACAACTAGATTCAAACATATAAGATATGAAAATATAAACATACAATGAGTAACGGATGCTTCTTACCTTCAGTAGTCTTTCCTTCAATTTTTCTTCCTGAAATTCAACAAGTTTTTCCTTTTCTTCTTTTGACCATTTGGTCCTCTTTCTAACAGATTCTTGTCTGACATTAGCATTTTCTTCCTGCTTTCTTTTCTTCTCAGCCAACCTTGCCATCTTTAGTGCTGCTTTTACCTTTGCAGCTCTCTCTTTCCGTACTCGTGCCAGCCTTCTCATCTTTGCTTCCTGTGCACTCTGAAGGGCTTCTTCTAATTTAAACTTTTCATAGGTATCCCATTCCAGTTCTTGCTGCCCAGCCCCTCCTTTCTTAGCAGCTAATGCGATACTTTCAGCCCATGATCGCAAGAACTTCTCCTTTAACCTCTTCGTTCTTAGGCGTCTTCCCCATAGCTTTTTGATAGACACACGTATCTTTAGTTTTGTCTGATTACTGTAATATAGTTGATATTAAAAGGGCAGTTTTAACAGAAGTAGCTAAGGTACACGTTGCAGAAATCAAGTTTTAAGAACAGAAGTAATTATGTATAGTTTTGGCATCTTAAATCAAATCTTTGTGAATTTAGCACATATCGACTCAATTGAGTTCTGAACAAGATTCATGCACCCTAAGAAAAACATTCAACTTTTATCATATGATAGCAAAGAAGTGACGTGCAACCTGAGAACTCGAGGAGCTTCAGACATCTTCTTTCTAACCTGTACAAGAGCAAGGACATTGCTGAGAAGAAGATACAGTGATGCTTAAAGCAACTTCACTATGAAACGTCAATCGCTGTAAAGATAGAAGTGCTAAAATACAGCCATTATAGTTGAAGGGAATAAAATAAGAAATGATGTGGATCAGCTAATGATCTCTTTCAGAACTGTTATGCAAATATAGAAGCACTTAATACCAAGAAAGAATGTCACATTGGCAGAGAGTACTTTTCAAAATCATAAGACTTAACATTACTTTAAGCTACTTATTTCGTAAAGCACAGAATACATTATAATTCAAAACTGACTGATTCTTACATGACTTCACCTTGGGGTCTTGCAAGGCTTCTCTTGTTCTACGACTGATTCTTTCACGAGTTTCTGCATGATATATTGCAAGATTATTGACATCGCAAAGTGTATAAAAGATAAATTCCTATAGGCTGAATTCCCAAGATAACTACCTTCACTGTGTTTTTGTCCTTTGTTCCATGGAACTCTCCCTTTGTTCCCATGACCAATCTTCTTAGTCCTCTTGGTTTCCTTGTTATCCTCATTATCAACATTGCCTAAGATAAGACCATCTAAACTAACATTTGCAGTAACATTTGCCTCCTCCGACAAATCGAACTTTATGTCTTCCCGAGTCTCCCCAACAAGAGATTTATATCTTCTACTAGGGTCCTTTTTAACTGCTCCACACCAGTAGAGTCGTTTACAGGAAATTGAAAGGCGAATGCCAACATAGGGAAAAGCAGTATTCACAAGGGATGCACTAAATCTTGAATTTCTTGCCTGCCCAATCACATAACTGAAATTTGGGACTGCAAGCCGGATTGCAGAGTCGGTACAAAGTCGAGAAATAGACTGCTTCCTATCAAGAATCCATCATACACTTAGCATTACTAACACCTTCTCCATCACACCATCCCTTATCCTTAACACACAATTGATACTCATAAAAACCCCATTTTGCACACAATCTAATTTTAGGAATAAGTTAAGCTATCAAACTCTAACTTAATAGCTACAAAATCTTATCACCTCTTCATGTGTTCTGCACGAAAAAAGCATCAACTAACAACACAGTAAGGAACAAGGGTGCGTCAATAACATACATTTTCATCCAAATAAGCTAAGCAACAGTTTAGTTCATTATTTATTTTTGGCCATAAAATTCCAAATCAAAATTAAAGGTGGAAATTTTACACAAGATATATATCACACCGGCTCATGTGGAGAAAAAAGAGAAAAATCTCAGCTTGAACAAATTCGAATTCAAATTCAATTTTGAGTTCCTGCATTTTCGAGGAATAACACGCATACATATAAAGAATTCACTAAAAAAGAAAAGAAATATATGGAAAATTAGTTCTCACTCACAGTGGACATGAGAACATGGCAAGATAAGTATGAAGCAGGCCAGCGCAAGATTGAGCACTTCTTGTTTTTGGTATTGGTAACGCCGTAATAGTAATGGTGCGAGAACTTCATTTGCTTCCCACCATATCTTTTTAGTTTTTAGTGTGGCGTTTATTATTGTGATTTTAAACACTATAAATTTGTGTCCTCCTAAGATTTTCTTATTTCTTTTTCTCTATAAAATAAAAAGTAGGGTATAGGATGAAAGTTAATAAAATTTACATATTTTAAATTTTAGTTTTTACTATTTGGAAACAAATTTTATTATATTTAGTTTAACAAATCGAAGGAAGTGAAATTTTATATATTAATAAATTTATTGTTAGAAGTTATCTGTTGCTAAAAAATTTATGTAGTTTTTATCTTTCTTCTAAAAATAAATAAATTTTGACAAAATCATCAACCGATAAAATTATTTTTATATGAATTTTATGAAACTATGCGTCAGGATGAAGCTAAATCAAGCTTATGTCGAGATAGAATATGAAGTAAATCATGATTAGCTTTCGATCAAACTTTCGAGGAAATGTTGCACAGTAGTAGTAGGGGCATTAAGATCAGAGCTTTTTGTAATGCCAGCAGGATGCAAGTGAATAAATCATATCCCCTGACGAGTGAAGTGCTTACGCCCCTTAGGAGCGAGCGGTCGGCTGTTAACCGATTGGTCGTAGGTTCGAGTCTTATTTGGGGATAATTTTTAGCGCTTTTCTGACTCTGATCCCGTCTGCAAAGAGTCAAATTCTTTTACTTTTTAGACATTGTTTTATAAAACACTCGTTATTTTAAACTTATTTTAAACTTATACATGTTTTATTTTGTGGATCATGTTTTATTTTGTGGATCCCATTTTTCACTAAAGAATATGTAAAAGAATTCATGTGCAACAAATTCTAGGCACAAAATACAAATTTTAGTTAGTTTTTAGTACGAAGGACAATAAAAAATATCATTTATACTAGTTAGAATTAGTTTTTTACTAAATTTTTTAATTAGTTTATTTTTCTCAAATAATAATATAATGTGACTTCAACATTTTAAAGATGTCTTGGGACTTGGGGTATTTTGTGTATGTCTCTTACTATCCCGTGAAGATTCAAATGAGACTCATTCACGCATACTCCCTCCGTCTCAATTAAGATGAGTGTTACTTTTAAACATATATTCACACATACTCCCTCCATCACACACACTACGGAAGAAAGTTGAAAAATAGTATAAAGTAGTGATATGAATATATATTATTTCAAATTATGTGTGTAAAAGGGTGTATTAAAAAGGAAATGTCTGAACTTAATTGATACGATCCAAAAGAAAATATGCCCCATCTTAATTGGGACGATGAGAGTACTTTTTACTCCATAATTTTATAGAGAAAAACGACAAATCTGTTGCGGAAGATTATATCAATGTCCTGGAAGCAATTGCATCATGGAATAATACTAGAAATGTTATGGTCCAAGAGATTAAGAAAATTACTTAGGTCAGAATTGAAATATTTATGCAGGCAATGAGTACCTCATAAGCTTATATTTGAATTCTTTCTATATTTGAACTCTACATCAAAATAATGATACTATACACAATCCTTTTAAGGTGCTCTTGTTATTATTATCAAATTGTCTACTTCAAATGGATGGAGACAAATAATGAATTGTTTGGTCAACCTCCTAACTGTTATTACGCAGTGAAAAAATGAATGTGTTAATGGCATAAGACAAATCAAGTTGTCCAAATAGGATAATATACCCCCTCCATTCATGAATGTTTGTTGCAATTTGACCCGACACGTATTTTAATCTAGTCCTTTTATTTTGAATGGAAGAGTGTAGATAGTGGAGTTTGAGTTCCACTTATTATTATCTTTAAATTGAAATGTGTGTATTATAAATGAAAAGTTTAAAGTGTAACAAATAATGGTAGACGAACCGAAAATGAAATACTGAACAAATATTGGTGGCGAAGAGTGTATTATAGATGCGCCAAATTTTGGCGTCATGATTTTTTTTTATTAGTTTGATGAGTACCATAGGAACGATCTTGATGGGATAATGCCAGATGATGTCCTAAATCAATCTTGGAAGCCGTTTGTCGTTGGAAACTCGAGTTATTATGGTAACTAGTGTCCGTACCCGTGCGATGCACGGCACGAGAGAGTGAAAATTTATATATTGTAAATAAAAAAGTATAAAACCCAAACATGAAGAGAAAGAGAAAAATGAGAGGGGAGACGGAGAGAGAGAAAGCAAAGAAGCCCAAAAGGTTTAATCCATATATAAAGGATAACATTTACAACATTAATTAAATATTATTAAATACCTCTTTGTATACTACATTGTTAGTCGGCGTAGCACCATCATCATTATCTCCACAAATAAGAATTTTTAACGCACGACGATTAGTAACTCTAAAAATAGCAACATACAACTGACCATGACTAAATATAGGTTTCCTTAAATACAAACCAACATTAGAAAGAGATTGAGCTTGACTTTCATTAATGTTCATTGCATAAGACACAACCAATAAAAATTGTCGACGTTGAAACAAACGACAATCTTGGATCTGAGGGCGTCAACGATATTCTAGGTATTAGAACCTTCGCTCCAGCATTATGTCCACCCAATAACTTAGCCTCCAAACTACGCACATCAAGTCGCGTGACAACTAATCTTGTACCGTTATAAAGTCCGTTATAATGATCAATATTCATCAACAACATAACAGGTGTACCAACTTTCAACAACAATTCATGATTATGTGTGCTCGAACACCTTAATCCATTCAAAAAGTTCGGAGTGTGGATTTCATCCAATAAACTACTACTTGAATCAGATTTTGATGGAAAATACGAACTTAAGTAACTCATACCATCAAACTTATTTAAATTAATCATAAACTAATTTACAGAATCAACATCATCCAATATCGGAGCCAATATTGCCCGATCTTGCAAGTAAGAAATATCATCAACATTGTCTTCATAAGATGGGTAGGTGTTGGAAACAATATCAAGCAACGAATTTTCAGAATGATTCAACAAAATATCCCTTGGAATTTCAACAACGCTATGAGAATCAAACTCATTTCCAACCAATCCATCCCCAACTACTGCAATTCAATCTGAAGATTCCTGCAACTCAAGAGCTTCCTTCAATGAAGAAACTTGTTGAAGTCGCATATTCTTTATTAATCTCAAAACTGTACAATATCTCCAAATATATGAAGAATTTATTGACATTATTTGTCGAAAGTCACCACCAAAAACTATAATTTTTCCTCCAAAGGAAAATTCAAGTTACTTTCCGAAGTCACCCTTATAATATCCCTCAAACTTCGATCTAAACATTCAAAGCAGTGTTTGTGCATCATAAGAGCTTCATCTCAAATGATAAGACTCGCTTTCACAATAAGTTCCGCTAAATCACTACCTTGTTGGACATTACAAATTGAATCTTCATTCACATTTATCAGAATTTTAAAACGGGAATGTGCTGCTCTTCCACCAGGCAATAATAATGAAGCAATACCACTCGAAGCTACATTTATAACAATACCACGTTCACATCGAATTGCAGCAGATAATGATCTCCATATGTACGTCTTCCCAATACCCCCATATCCATAAACAAAGAACGCTAGCTCCACCTAAGCTAGAATGAACAGAACCCATGATAGAACTATAAACATGACGCTGCAGATCATTAAATCTTTCAACATATTGTTCATGTTATTTTCTTAGTGATTCTCGATCATACGATAACTCATCATCAATAAAACTACCTTATAGGCAGCTTTCCCTGAAAGATCAACTATAGTAGTCTGAAAAACCTTCTCAACCACCCGAAATAAAGCAATCAACCTTGTTAAAAATTGAAATTCATAATTTTACAAATTGAGTATTCAGTTTCAACATTTGCACAACCTTCATTCTGAACAACTTGAACCAAAATAATCACATAACTTCATAAAATAAATCAGTCATAATTGATCCAAAATATAAAAATAATAGAAGATCTTTATACCTTTGAAACATTATTGACATCAACATCAACAACATGTGTCTCAATCTCTCTTTCAAGAAGCTGAAACCAATGAATGAATTTTATAAGTATCACGGTTTATAAAAGAAAAAATTGAAGAAATACACTATACAAAGCAAATATTTGTAGATTGATCTAGCTCAGATGCATGAGAAATATGTGAAAGTGATTCACACTCATCAATGACATCCTCATCCACAAGATTAATGGTTTACTTAACATTTTCCCGATTGAAAAAATCTGACCTGATGAGATATTCTCGAAGAATATCTGCAACAGTACAAATTTTAACCATTGTCACGCCCGCTTTCTACTAAATCTAGTAAATTTGGGAACATGACTAGTGAAAGGAATAAACAACGAGAGTAAGACAATGAATATTCCTCTCATAACGTAAATCAATGATTCATTCCATAAATTCGTGAAGTCAGAGTCACAAGCTCGTTACATCACATAACTAAGGTAAGAGTTTAAATCTCGGTCTTATTACATAATAATCTAGCAGCAGAAATGTAGGATCGCGTAACGAAATTCTACGTGTATGAAGACACGTAGAACCCCCAAGAGTCAGCTACTAGGAGACCGACAAAAAGCCCAACGTAGCACCCACGTCTTCTTTGTTCTTAACCTGCACGTTTAGAAATACATGCAGGGCTGAGTACAAATTGTACTCAGTAGACACGTGCCGAAATCGCACACGTACATATATAACTGTCAAGCCATTTCAAGTGAATCATAGGGATTTTGTCTCTAAAGCACCTATGTTCACAAAAGCATTTCTTTGGGAAGGTTCTAGTTTGACTGCAGTCCTAGTTCTTTGTAATCAATCATATCTGAAGCTTCTATGTGCCGGGGAAGTGGCCACTTCCCACAGACACTCGACCGGTCAACATCTAGATGACTCACGGTCCTGTGTACACTAGTCCGAGTAGCATATCTAATCTACTGGGACCCGAATTCGATTATACATATACAGATAGGCATCATACATAAATCAAAACATTTATGGCAAGACAGTGCTTTGAAAATATCTCGTTTCAATTTTGAAGACATGCACACATATTTTTATAGAGTGAGAAAAGCCTACTTGAATAGTCTTGATTTGTGACTGCTTTGTTCTCGAGATGCGGATCTGACCTCTCGTCGAAACCTTTAAATAAATCTCAAGTGAGATACATTTATCAAGTATATCTAATACCTCTAAGTGTAAGGAAATGTTATCCTTTATTATTTCGAGAGTTGTTCTCGGGCCTTTAAAACTCGACTACTATACGAGTCTAGGAGTTGTATTTCTAGAGGAGTCGTTTAGTGATTTCCAAATCACTTTATGTTTCGAGAATTTACATTACCCAATTAAATAATTATTGGGTAATATAACTAACGACATTTCTAATTTAATATCTCGATCCTTAAATCGAGATAAATAATTTCTAATTAAACTAATTAAATTTCAATTGTCGCACTATAAGCATGATTTATAATTTAATAATTTCTTATGATTAAATTCTATTTTAGTAAATTAAATTCTAATTAGTAAATTAAATTCTCTAAATTTAATTATTGAATTTTCCACTATTGGACTTAGTCCAAGTAGGCTAAGTTTTGATCTATTAAAAAGCTTCTAGCCCATTCAATTTAATTAAGTGAGCCCAATAGCTAATTAATTTAGTCCATCCTATGAATCTCCAAACCCATCTCCATTAATTTAAATCTGGCCCAAGTTAACTAATCTCGGCCCATGAATAATTGCTATATTGCATTTCCAGCCCATTTATATCTTACACCTCCTGGCCCATTTGATTTAAATAAGTTCAGGCCCATCTATATTACTTGACCCAGTAATTTAGTAGCTCGGCCCAACAGAATGCTTCTCGGCTGAAGCCCAACCATTTAAATGGTTGGCCCGTGGGAAAATAGTTCGGCCCAAAACTCGGCCCATGAACCGGTCCGGTTCTAGATTGTTCTAACCCAGCTCTAGACTTTAGGGTTGAATAATATTGCCTACTCTCATTCTTTCTCTTCACTCCTGGACAACTCCGCCGTTCATCCCCTCTCTTCCGCCTCTCGCTTCTCTCTTCGAGAGCATAGCCACGTCACCATCGCTCCGACTGCCCAGCCGTCCAAATCCCCGTCATCATCGTCGTTCGAAGCACAGCCGGACGGCAGAAGCTCTCGCTTCTCGCGCCACCACCGTCTGCCAGCACGGCTCCGCCTCAGGTAACTCCCAATCCTCTTATCTCTCTTATCTCCATCTCTTACTCTATCTCTTTCTTCCTATTGTGATTTTAGTTAGGGATTAGGAGTGCTTTGCAATTTCGGATTAAGTTTCAATCCCCACTAACTGAATTTGTCTTATTGTTACGGAGAAGTCGATTTAGTGAAATGGGGGTTGGAGAGGGTGGCTTAAGCTGGGCGGCTCAGTTCTCGGAATTCCAGCTGCTGCTCTGTTTGCCGAACCCCTAGGTCAGATTTTCTTGTTCCGTAATTGAGGCTTTGGTGTTTATTTGATTGTTGATGGTGTATCTGTGTCTGGTTGGTATATTATTGAGAGGTTGGGTCTGGTATTTCTATTTTAATGCAAGCATATGTTCTAGATCGAAATACACAATTATAGGTTCATTTCTTAAATCTGGTAATGTAATTATAGGCTTGTGTGATGTTAGTGTTTGAATTAAAACCTTGAGGGAGTCTGAAATATTCAGATTTGTCAAAGTATTACTTAGTTCGGAATTCAGATTATGCTTCCCTAAACTGTGGATTAACATGTCTATGACTAATTTACTGAGTTCTAAATTTTTCTACAGTTCTGCCAATGCTAGGATTTTCTTGTATATTAGATTTATTGTTATTTCTAAGCACACTCTAATATTCTGTAATCTGAGTACATCCTCTAAGCTTCGCGTAGTCTAGGGGTTTACACGAGCATGTAGTGTTTTTCTGAAATTTCAGAACTTAAGAAATGGTGTTGAGTCAAGCTCACCTTATGGATTCCTTATGTGTTTAAGGAGTTGGGCAGGGCTGTTAAATTTACTTGCATACATTCTGTCTTTACTTATACAGTTGAAGCATAAATTAAGCTTGCTATGTTCTAAATCTGGTGCATTACGTGGAGTTCACCTATTAGCATAATATGACTAAGTTTGAGAGGCATATAACTTATTTAGGTTAAGGCTGCAAACTGGAGTTTATGATAACTAATGAACATGCTATGCTTTCAACTAAGTTCAAGGACCAACATAAACCTTTACTAGTAACTGAATCCTAACGGTATGCATATATTTCTAAAGGTTTGAGGTCCAGTTCTTTGTTTACCTGGACAATACTTGGTATGCTGGTTTGAAATGGCAAAGCTATCTCTCCTTGGTCCTCCTTTGCTCCTTGTTATGTTCTTAGTGTTGGATGTATCTAACTGTTGTTTTGGGTGAGTCTCTAAGGTGTGGAAGAGTCCCTCCCGAAAGGGAATGGCCACCTATTTATAGTGTTGAGCTGGTTTGACAATGTTTGCAACATCATCAGAATCGCATTAATCTGTTCTAATATCTTTGTTTTGTTTTATGTTGCAGGGTATCACATAGAGGGAGATTTGGATGGCAGCATGTTCCCCATGAGGGAACGGCATTCGAGGAGCAGTCTGGCTGCTTTCTTCAGCTAAGTCTTTCTCTCCTATGTGTTATCTCTAATTTTCTGCAGCTCTCCATTTCTTTTGTTTCATTCTCCTTCAAGAAGATTCCTATCTCTTTTGCTCCCTTGCCTATTCACCGAAACTATCTCTAACCCCTCCTTTTTGTCTTATGTTGCAGGTTCTTTGGGAAGGGAGGGCAGCCTAAGGTGTAGGAATGGTGAAATTGTCACGCCCGCTTTCTACTAATTCTAGTAAAGTCGGGAAACATGACCAACGGAAGGAATAAACAACGAGAGCACGTAAATGAATATCCCCTTTATACCGTAAAGTTAAGATCCACCTCGTAAATTCGGGAAGGTTGAGTTATAAGCTCGAAATATTACATAACATTACTAATTTAAACAGTTAAATCTCAAGTCTATTACATAATCGTCTAGCAGCGGAAAAGTGAGAATCGAAAAGACGAAATCCTACGTGTATGATGACACGTAGAACCCCCAAGAGTCTGCTACTAGGAGTTACGACCAAAAAGCCCGTGTAGCACCCGATTCTTCTTCATTCTTAACCTGCACGTTTAGAAATACATGCAGGGCTGAGTACAAATTGTACTCAGTAGACACGTGCCGAAAACGCACACTTACATATATATAACCATCAAGCCATTTCAAGCGAATCATAGGGATTTTGTCTCTAAAGCACCTATGTTCACAAAATATTTCTTTTAGAAAGTTCTAGTTTGACTGCAGTCCTAGTTCTTTGTAATCAACCATATCTGAAGCTTCTATGTGCCGGGGAAGTGGCCACTTCCCACAGGCACCTGACCGGTCAACCTTTCGCTGACTCACGGTCCTTTGTGTACACTAGTTCGAGCGGAGACGCTTACCCACAGAAACCCGAATTCAATTATAAATATAACAGATAGGCATCATACATAAAGCGAAAACATTTATGGCAAGACAATGCTTTGAAAATATCTCATTTTGTTTTGAAGACATGCACACATATTTTTATAGAGTGAGAAAAGCCTACTTGAATAGCCTTGGTTGCTGACTGCTTTGTTCCTGAACTGTAGTTCCGACCTTTCGCCGCAACCTTTAAATAGATCTCGGGTGAGATATATTACTCGAGTATATAAATAAACTCTAAGTGTAAGGAGTTAATATCCTTGGCTAATTTGAGAGTTTATTCTCGGGTCTTTAAAACTCAACTATTACACGAGTCTAGGAGTTATATTTCTAGAGGAGTCGTTTGATAATTTCCGACTCACCTTATGATCTGGAGACTTATTATACCCAATAAATAATTATTGGGTAATATACTAAAGACCTTTCTAATTTTAATATCTCGGTCCTCAGGTCGAGATAAGAAATTTCTACTTAACTAATTGAATTTTAATTGCCACATCATAACATGATTTAATCCTTTCTTATAATTAGACCTTAATTAATCAATTAAGTTCTAGTTAATCGATTAAATTCTAATATAGAAATTTAATTGATAATTAGTAAATTAAATCTTCTATCTAAAAATATATTCTTGGGCTTGGTCTAATTAAATGAGTCTTGATTTATTAGGATGCTACTAACCCAATTAATTTAATTATGTGAGCCCAATAGCTAATTAATCTAACCCATTCCTCTATGATTGATTAAGCCCATTAAGTTCATTGCTTATTACACTCAACCCAAATGGTTGTATTAATTATAGCCCAATTCAATTAATCAGGCCCATAAGTAGGTAATTGATACACGGCCCAACTAATTTAATTTGCTAGGCCTAGAACTGGTTCAATTTAATCGGGCCTGAAATTTATTATGCCTTAAGCCTAATTATTATTACTGCTACTAGCCCAATCCAGATTAGTTGCAAGCCCGGTTCTTTTATTTAGTTGGCTCAGTTACCCTTTTGATCTGGGCCTGTTCAAATTATTAACTTGGCCCGATATCCAGCCCATACCCGGTCCGGTTCTAGATTGTTCTAACCTAACTCTAGACTTTAGGGTTGAATAATATTGCCTACTCTAATTCTTTCTCTTCACTTCTGGACAACTCCGCCGTTCATCCACTCTCTTCCGCCTCTCGCTTCTCTCTTCGAGAGCATAGCCGCATCGCCATCGCTCCGACTGCCCAGCCATCCGAATCCCCGCCATCATCGTCGTTCGAAGCATTGCCGGACGGCAGAAACTCTCGCTTCTCGCGCCACCGCCGTCTGCCAGCACTGCTCCTCCTCAGGTAACTCCCAATCCTCTTCTCTCTCTTATCTCTATCTCTTACTTTCTATTGTGATTTTAGTTAGGAATTAGGAGTGCTTTGCAATTTCGGATTAAGTTTCAATTTCCACTGACTGAATTTGTCTTATTGTTACAGAGAAGTTGATTTAGTGAAATGGGGGTTGGAGAGGGTTGTGATTGGTGATTCGGGTTTTACTCCGGTGGAGTTCCGGCAGTCGGGGCAGCAGGGAATTGGTTTGGTCGTGAGGGTTCTTTTTGGCGTGGACAACAGCTTATGTATGTCGGAAGATAAGTTTCTTCTCTACTTATATTGTAACTATTGCATTTTATCCCAATAGGTTTAGGACATGTTGATTGGGGATTGATTTGGATGAAATTTGGGTTGGGACTGTGTAGTTTCGAGCTAGGTGATTCGGTAGTACTCTGCCCGTAGGGACAACAGCCGGTTGCTATCCCTCGGTGGTTCTGTTTGTTTGAACAACAGCAGCAGAGTCTCCACTTCCCTAAGTTCTTAACTACAATTTCTTATGCTATTAAATGAAGGACTTGTTGAATTGAGCTTTTGGTCAGATTTTAGTTTGAAGTTGATTTTTTTTCTAATGTGAGTTTATTATCTTGTTGGGGTGTTATGATATTCATGTCATGAGTTTTGTCTATAGGCTCCAATATATATGATTTCCCAGCTTATAACATGGTCTCTTTTCTCAGTTTTGTTTTCTAAGTTAGCTAGAGAGCAGCTTGTGTACTATGTCCTGAGTTAGTCTATATTCTGAAATTCTGGGTTTATTTCTAAGCTTGTCTATGTTTCTTTCTCTTATTTTCAGTTGATAAGTGGTACCTGCTGTAATATTCTTGTTGATTTGCAGTTCATAGCGAAACATATTTATTAACATACAGTTGGGGTTTATGTTCTTCACTACAGTTATGTTGTAGTCTAAGTGAGTGGCTTGAAGTTCTAAAAATGTCAGCATATTTGTTCCTAAGCATGCTCCTAATAGTATGAGGTTTGTGTCATCTAAATTCTGAATCTCATGCTATGTTCTTAACTTTGGGAGAGTATATTCATATAAGAGACTCAGTTTGTCTTACCTTAGTGAAATCCCTAGGTTGATCTTTGTAGCAACTCCCTTGCTAGTGCAGGATCTCTTCCTTCTTCTTCTCAGTTGCCCTAAGAGTGCTAAGTGTTGTTTTTGTTTGAATATGTGGAGTGTGTGGGAAGAGCTACTCGAAGAGGTTCAGCCCCATATATATAGGGAGAGTTTAAGGTTGACTTGTGATGTTTGTTTGCTGCTTTCCTTCACTGTTTTCTAGAGACAATAGAGGTCTCATTTCTGATTTATTTATTTGGTTTGTAGTGTAACCTGTGAAAGTCTTGAAGTTTACTCAGTTTTCTTTTTTTTTTCCTTGTTCTTACTGAATTTGTATTT
The DNA here is from genome assembly GCA_026898415.1 of Leonotis leonurus. Lineage (NCBI taxonomy): Eukaryota > Viridiplantae > Streptophyta > Magnoliopsida > Lamiales > Lamiaceae > Leonotis > Leonotis leonurus. The sequence goes on from JAPKLX010000553.1 coordinate 59,067, forward strand.
CCTTTGCTTACACATATTGAGCACTTCCCTACAGACATCTCTTATTCTCATTCTTTGTACTGCTTTATCTAGGCGACTCGGCCTACATAGGTCTCTCTATAGCTCCTCACTATGTATTTCTTGTCTCTTGTTGCAGGTAGGAGATGGCAGCAGGAAATATGTCAAGGGGTTTGCTTTATAAGGCTTTGGAAAGAGAGTGGTGATTCTGAGAAGGGAGAGTGGACTGATTTGTCTAACATGTTTTCCTAATTTGGCAAGCCTGCATATGTACTTAGTCTTTCATTTGTTTAGTTGGAATTAGAAGATTTTATCTGATTTGTTTTTCTTCAATCTCTTAGAAGAAGGTTGATATTTGTGCTTGCGGCTTTTTAACATACTTTACTAGTGTCATTCCCCAAGATTTGTTGCAATTTGAGTTGGCACTCCTCATTATGTATTTTTTTATTTTATTTTATTTTTCCACCTTTGATTTTATAGTGTTTCATTTAATATTGTTATATAGACTAAATAAAAGTGTATAATCTGATTTGGGTTACGATAATGAATTGAAATTTGTATTGATATTCAAATTCCTCTTAATCATCGATGATTATCCTACATAACATAATAATTCACATGCTTGCTTCCTTAATTAGGATCATTATTTACATTTAATAATCCAACAGTCATTAATTGCTATAATGATTGTATTAAATACCTTATCATAAGGATTCGTCTCTTAAATGCCAATCATAATTAATGATTGCATCGAACATCATTAATAACTATCAATAGGACTTGTCTCTTAATTGGTATTGCACCCATTAATTCCTTTTTCTACCAAAGATTCTATTACAAAATCTTGATAGGTTCGCTACTTTATTAAAGGTAAAAGACGGGATATTACAGAAATAGAGCACGCTGCTCTCTTACTTTGTGTCACGACCCCATTTCACTTCTCTAAGTGAAATCGAGAAAAATGTGACTTGAAAAAAAATGCGGTTAATGAAACGAAACGAAAGCGTTTACTTGGATGAGAATCGGGAAAACACCTCAGAATAAGTGATTAAAACAACATCTTGAATTATGAAAAACGAGCACAAGTCTGAGATACATAGTTCGAAGGCAAAATAGATAGTTAATAAGTTCTTGGGTCTAAAACAAAAGTCTGGCAGCGGAAACTGGATCAATATCTAGATTTACATGTATGACGACATATAAATCACCGAGAGTAAAACATATAGAGTTTTGACAAAACCGCCGCCGAGCCTTCCACTTCGCCATCAGGACTTAACCTGCACATTTATAAATATATGCAGGGCTGAGTACGAAAGTACTCAGTAAACACATGCTGAAATCACATTCGTACTGATATATATTTGTCATTGCCGTAAACAGTGCAACATAGGGATTTTGTCACTAAAGAACCTATGTTCACTAAATTCTTGTGATCTTAAAAGTTTGACTGCGCAGTCTAAGTTCTGGAGTAATCATACATATCTGTAATTCTGTGTGTCGGGAAAGTGGCCACTTTCCGCGAACACTGAACCGGCCAACCCGCTAAGATGACTCACAGTTCTGGTGTACACTAACCTTAAAAGATATAAATCTTTAAAGGTCCGAAATCGATTAATTGTTCAACAGATACGCATCATACCAAAATATAAATATTTTCGACAATGCAATACTTCATAACATTTCAAATTCTCAAGCATTTCTAAAGCGAAAATAGCAATTTGGTACAACGCATACGATTTTATTTGTAAAAGAAAGCCTACCTGAACTGCTTCTTCGTCTAACGAAAATCTGATGTAGATCGACTGAAATTCCCTTTTGCCGAACCTTAATCGTAATTAAGAGGAAAATACTCATCATGAGTATATAATTTATTTCATCTAAAAATGAAATAATATTCTATCATTCTAATCTTTTCACTCGACTAAGATTCGAGTAATTAAAGATTTCTATAACTATTAAAATATTACTACTGATTTCATAATTTAATAGGTCTAAATTATAGGATTAAACCTAACTATTTATATCCAAACCCCTTTAATTACTAACTTAATCCAAAGATTAATACTCAATCTGGGCCCACTTATACATAACTAAGAGGCCCAGAATTAATTAATTCTAGTCCATCTGATTAATCAAGGCCCAGTCATCTATTCATTTTTTTTTTTCGGCCCATTAATCTTGTTTCTAACTATCCTAACCCTAACTGTTCCTACTCGATCTGTTTCTCCCAAACAGATAGTGTTTGCCCCTTTCTCAAGCTGTTCTCTCGCTTTCTCTATCTGTCTCTCCTTCGATCTCTCCCTCTCTCTTTCTCCATCTGCTTTCTTCTTTCTTTCGCTCTCGTTGCTGCTCGCCCTCTCTCTTTCTCCATTTGCTTTCTTCTTTCTTTCGCTCTCGCTGCTGCTCGCTCTCTCTCGGTCGCTGCAACGGCGGAACCCTCCTCTCCAGCGACTTCAAGGTAAATTCCCCCACTTTCTTTTGCAATTTCTTTCTAGTTTTAGGAAATCCAATTTTAGTTCTTATAAATCCCCCCAAATTTTCCTTATACCCTTCAATTTCTGTACTTCTTTCAGGTTTCGAAATTTCTGTTCTTGCATGTTTGATTTAGGTTTTTATTCAGAAATTGTTCTAGTACCTCTTAAATCCTTACCCTCTGCTCTCCCTCTCGATCTGTAGCAGAGTATTCGAACGGTGGGGTGATCATCGGAGCTCTACAGACTGCAAATCCTTGACTTCTTCTTCCCAGGTAAACTTTTAGTTCTTATATTCTCAGATTCGCATGCATGTTCTTTTTCTCATTCCCAGTTTGGTTTCAGAATTTTTTTGACAAGGCTGTGATTCGAATTTGGGTTCAATTTTGGAATTCTTGTATTTGAGATTTTAATTCCTTTGACTTCTGTATGGTTACAAACTCTTTCAAGTTTCTGGTTTTAACAAAAGGCCAGACCATTGTTTTATTCTGTATTTGGGCCTGACTTCTCTTTTTATTACTGGTTGGGAAAAATGAAAAGGAAGAAGCTTCAGTTTGGTTAAGTGTTTTAATTTCTGAATTGTTTAAAGTTTTAATCAAGTTCTGACCTTGGTTCTGTTCTTATTCTGATTGAGGGCCACTTTGGTTGCTTGTCTATTTCTGGTTTGCTCGTTGGAAGGGGTTCTGGAGGTTGGTTGCCATATGAGGTAGTCTCTATGTGTTTAATTTCAGAGATCTTATAACCTTTGAGTTGAGTTTCTTATTCTGGGGTAAAAGTGTAGTATTTATGCTCTGGAGATTGAATAACATAAAAATCTAATTCCAGTTCTAAAAATCAGAATCTATATATATAAGTATTTATGTGTTCTGTTCTTCTGCAAGTTGTTTCTCAAACAATTTAGGATCTAAAAAGCTTCTCAGTCTTCTAAGTTCTTGGCTTGCACAATCTAAACTTATACAGTTAAAAGCTTCTAACTTTTTACTTCTTTGTTCTTTAAGTTTTGAGGAAGATGGGGTTTCATATTCAGTTTTCTTTTATAATGCAGTAACACAGTCTTAAGGAAAACAGAAGGTCTTGAACAAAAACTAAGAAATGAGACTAGAATAGAACCGTGTACACTCACACACCTAATACAGTTACATCTATGTTCTGAAATTCAGTGCACCTATGTTTAAAGTTCTGAAACATATTAGAATACATACTTGGAGTTCTATGTTGCATGCTTAGCTAAATTTAAACTCTTCACCTAATTCTATAAAGAAGGCAAAACTGAAGCTTGAGGTCTGTAGTACCTTACTACTTCTGAAATTTCTGAATGGAAAAGACTTCTTAGTGGATAGGATTCTGAATGGGAAAAGCTTCTTGATGGATAAGAGTTTCTGAATGGAAATGCCTTCTTGGTGGATAAGGTTCTTCGTAAGGTTTTGGTGATTGTGAAATCTGAGTTCTTGAAAATATAGAAAAGTGTTTCTCTTATGCACTTCTATGTGTATAAGTAGGAAGATTGCTATTGCATCTATACTATATGTCCTCTATGTTACTCACTCTAGTGCCTATTTTACAGCTATGAACTCAAGTGTGGCATTGGTACTGTGATCTGAATCTATTTACTTTGGGGCATCCATTAATGTGATAATATCTTATGGTGCAGATATAAATCTTGGAGTGTAGAAGGAGTGCAGAACTGCCTTCTTCGACCTGCATTCCGGCTGCTTTCAACTCTTTTGCTTTCAATTTGTCTGCCTTTCTCCTTTACTCTAGTTGATGTAGCAGGAAATTATAGCTAATAGTAGTATACTACTCCGGGTCTTTTCTCATAACGTGTGTGAATCAAATCCACTTGGCAGATTTGATCTTTTCATTACTGTTCTTAATAGTTCTAGATATATGCTTTCTCCTCTTTTTATATATAACAAGTGTTCGATAGTTTCAGATTGAAACAAGAACCACGAAGCTGTAATTATATATATATATATATATGTATATATATATATATACATGTATTTACCTATTGCAAGTAATTTGCATTATACTATATATCTCATTTCATTTATGCAAATAATAGCATTCTACTTAATACCCTTTGTTACATGCTATATTCAAATCACAAAAACTAGATACAGATTATCGTTATCGAAACCTTAATATCCTAATCTTATAAGTATAATACTTCACTTGTATTAATTTAATCAATTGATTATGAAGAATCTAAACTATAAACCTTTTTATACATCATTTCCTTATAAATGCCAAATAGTATACCCTTCTATGGTATATAACTACACTACTAATTGTTAAATACTTTGCTAAGTAATTCAATTATCTCATCGAACTTTGACTATCAATCATGCACTGAAATAATTTTATTTAGTTCGTCTTTTAAATAATCTCATCATCAAAACGAGCTTACATAATTTCTATCTTTAAACAAAGACTATAATGTACACGAAAACCAATGGCTACTAATATCAATTAGCTAATCGACATTTTAATATATACAACGAAATTTTATGAACGCGATTTCTGATACATGATAATTAGGAAGAAATTTTACGGGTCGTTACACTTTGTTTGCTTAAAATGTTAAGCACATCAGTGTACTTTGTTTTCCTCTATTTGTTTTTGTTAAGGAATTAGAGAATCCTCTCAGATTGTCTTCAGGGAAATCTCTGTAACACTTGATGTAATGTAACGATGCAGTCCCTTTCTGTATGCTCCTTTTTGGCCTTACTTCAGATTGTAGTTCTAATTGAGATTGGTTCTATGTATTGACACCATTATTTGTAAAGTCATATATATATATATATATATATATATATATAAATATTTACGTGCTTACACATAAATTCTTCCTGTTTTTACTAATCATGCATGCATCACAAACTGTATACCCATATATATATATATATATATATATATGTGCTTACATAATCAATTCTTCTTGTTTTACTAATCTTGCATGCATCTTGCGCCATTTAAATATAAGGCCACAACATCTTCTTTTTTTTTTTAATAGATTTTTCATATCACACTAACTAATAAATAAGATAATAACAGTCATCCACTAATTTATACTTAGTGATATTAGATTGAGTCCCACTACTCGATTTGATCTTATCCGCACGTTTTAAATATTCTTTGATTAATAATAATAAATCTTATTCATCTCGGTCCAATATTCCACTTAGAATGAATATCTAAGTCCAAAACTTGAACTAGACCGGGATTAAAGAGGCGGGACATTACAACCATAGTGAAGGGCCTATCACTTTCTCTACAACTATCTAACTTCACTTGCAATTTAAACAACACAATCCTTCCAATAAGGGCTGACTCCACTTCTCGAGGAATAATATGTGAATTCCCAACCTATAGTCATGAAAATACATTAGACAAAAAATCCATAAACGACCTTATATTAGTATTTTGAGTACTATATAATTTAAATAATAAAATGACTACCTCATCTCCAAGCAAACAAATTTTTGTAGCCTTCTTACCAATCATAGCAGTCAATTCTATATCCCAAACCATCAAGGAAACATTGTTGGTGCTATCAACCACATTAATAATAAACATGTATCTAGCATATTAACAATATCATTAGCAACAATCACTTAGAACATAGTAAAAAAATTGTACTATAATGAGGGGGAATTAGTCTACACCTTTGATTTGCACTTCTGTCATACTTGTTACAACTGTCACAAAAGAAACCATTATGCACATTTACAACCTTCCTAGAACACCGCTTAGATGCTATATAATACCAAGATGAGGGGCAATCTATTGCTTCAATCTTGCCATACACCCATACCAAACCATCCTATATAAAAATAATATATTCAATTTCATATAAGAATGCAATAAAATGTTAACATTAGTAAACAAATTTACAAAGATTTTCACCTCAATAGCATACAAATCATCCAAGTACTTAACACATTCAGAGCCGTTAGAAAGCTCATCCACTTCAGCAACTACATTCTCCAAGTATGATAACCCGTTACTGTTAAAACGATCATCCCCGCTTATCCTAAATCACATATAATTAAATATTTGTTAACCTCTGCCAGTAACATAACATTAAGTAAAAACTGAACTGATTTACTCTAAACTCACCTTTGCCTAAAGTCATTAATTTCATCCAAATCTTTGTTCAATTATATCATTGAAACATTTAGAGTTGTACATATACGTAATTCACCTACAAATAAGATTGTATTGTGTTAATAAAATATTTTCCCAACATGACAGTAACATATTATCTTAGACATACCTCTAAACCTAGTAACCCTACAATATTGAATCACCACAATTGACACATTCTTTTGGTTAGGATCAATATGTGATTGAAAGTCGTCCACAAAATCATCCCACAATATGCATTACAGTTTATTATGACTGCAACATTAACAAAATATCAACACAATTTTTAAAACTATATTATCACTATTAGATAAATCTAAAAAAATTTCAAAAAAATACCTTTCATCCTCAAGAGCAAATTCAACCATCTTCGCATTATTTTGATCCTTAATGTAACCCTTCCCAAGTCCCAATGATGACACCGATAACGTCTGTTTTAATAGTATAATAGATAAATACAATTAAAACATAACCTACAAATTTAATAATACATAATTTACTTTTCCTTAAATTGTTTTAACCAGACCAAAGAATGAAGATACAACATTGTGGATAGCCGATATTTTAGAAAATGGCTTGAATGTAAAACGTAACATAGGAAAATTTTGATCCACAATTTCTGAAACCTTAGATCGACTAAACAGGACAATACGATGTTCATGAGGTGTCGTCATATATCACGTAAAGTTCTTCTTCACAAAAAAATTGTGAATTTGAACCAAGATACCCTCCTCTAACTTATCCTTAAACATTTGAACATGCAATTTAGGAACTGTAACATGAATCCTTGTACCCTGAAAATATAATTTTCTCATAGTTAGCTTTACTGCACACCAACATACTAAATATAATTGTACAACATAAATGTGTGATTGCATTAACATTGTGTGTAAATAGAGTGTTACCGTAATTTTTTATATACAATTATTCAATGCATTACTAATAGAGTTTCAATCTAAATTATTTCATTTAATTTTTTTCACACTGTTTATTCCATTCAGCATATCATTAACCCTAACACTTTACTGCAGGAATATGAAAGTCTCTTTCTCACATATCATAAATAGTTAAATAGTAAAGACACCACAAACATTAAAATATGCATATCTTCCATGTCTGAATTTAATTCCCCTAATCATACATATAGACTCTATAGTATTACTTCCACATTGCATACATTAAAATAATTTTAGGGGAGAATCTGACATGAATATTCCGTTAACATTGTACATTGCATTCAACATATCATTAAAATAATTTTAGAGCTAAGTTAAAATTTGTAATTGCATAACATAAAACCATATCTTAATTAACAGCCTTATACATTTTAGTAGGAAATCTGCCATTAATCTTTTCTACATTATTTTTCCCCTTAGTTTAGTTCAACATACCATTTTATCAAGTCATAATATTCATTGCCTTCTTTTTAGGCAAATAATTTTCAATCAGAATCTTTATAATTACTGCTACATTCCATACAATATTCTCTTTAAATCTATCATTGAGATGCACATAGAACGCGTATATCAGTACTTATCTATATTTAAAAACACTTCTATACTCCATAAACATTTCCAACATGCTAGTCAACTTTATCATTCTACAAAATAACTATTGCACTGAATAAAAAAATATACTTTCTGATTCTTAAGATTTTTCTGATTATAATATATATTAACTACAACCAGAGTTACATTTCTTAATATTTTAACATTTAGAGTCAACTTTAAATTGCATGAACATTAAAATTTGCATTCTTTTTGAAAGTTCACAAACATTTACAATCATTCTTCTTAACATCCAACATGCACTATCACATGAGCATTTTCAGTGCAGCTAAAATTATTTCACTGACTACTTTCATTCTATTATAGTCTAATATCACTAAAAACAGTCTTCAATAAAGTTAAACAAATTATCTTATTATCATAGATTACACATTCAATGCTCAAAACATCACCACCTTCCTTGTTTGATTTTTGATAGTACAAACGTGATATCCTTGCCTTGATTACTGAATTAGTCACTGAAGATTTAAGATTGCTTAACTTAGTATAGAAGGGAGCCATTTCTTTTCCTAAAATAAACAAAATTTAATGTGTAATTAGAACTAAACCATGTTAAACATACAAGATATTGTTTCTCTATAAACAAAAAATCCAATGCATTGTATAAATTAAGTATGGCCCAACACCTTAAAAAAAAATTCAAACTTATCATTCAGAATATACGAACTCTCTCCCATAAGCAAAATTTTTCAACTCAAAATATTAAAAGAAGGGAAAAATAGCATATCCGCCCTTTGGGTAGAGGCCCCTATGACGGATCACCCCTTATGGTCCGGTTTTGTTCAAATGGGCCCCTGAAGTCGATAAGTTGTTGCAACTTAACCCTGCCTTCTAACGGCCGTTTAACGTCGTTAAGTAAATTTTATTTTTAGTGAAAATGAACAATAATATAATATACGTGATATTTATAACATGAGAAAAGTAGTATATCCGCCCCTAGGGTAGAGGCCCATATGGCAGATAACCCCTTATGATCCAGTTTTTGTTCAAATAGGCCCCTGAATTCGATAAGTTGCTTAAATAAAAAATTAATTTACTTAATGACGTTAAACGACCGTTAGAATGGAGGGTTAAGTTGCAGCAACTTATCGACTTCAGGTGCCCATTTGAACAAAACCGGACCATAAGGGGTGATCCGTCATAAGGGGTGATCCGTCATAGGGGCGGATATGCTACTTTTCCCTTTAAAGAATTTTTTCTTTCCAGAATATGAAAATTGTTAGACGAACTCTCATATTAATGTTGGGCTTACGCATTTTCCTAAATCTTATATTCATAATCTACCAACTCTCTCCACAAAATAAAATATTCCCGTAAAAATAATAGGGGAATTTAATTTTCTAAGAAGAAAATTTATTTTCGTAAATCCAGTAATCAGAAACTCATATTAATGATGCCATTACAATCTCATATTCTGTTAAAAAAAATCGAAATTAACATACTGGACTCAACAACACGATGAAAATAGAGAGATACCAAACCTCTAGAGAATGTTGTAAAAGAATGAATTGAATAAGTATACTTCCTATTTAGAGAGCCCAACAAACCAACATCCATAATATTTTGAAATTTAAACTTTAGGCTCCAAAATTTGAATCGGTTAAACAACATTAATTATTTATAATTCACTAGCCCGTAGAAACTCATCTTAATAATGTCATTTCCACCAAAAAAAATTAAATTACGTGTTTTAAATTAGAAACATTAACTCACAAAATCAAGAGAGACATTGTGGGAATATGAATGTATGTTCTACAAAACTGAAAAGTGATAATATGACTGCACAAATGGAATATTCAACTTGCATTGAAAATAGCAGAGCCAATCAAACCTATGGATTTGATCCTCCTGACAAACTCGGCGGCGGCAACAACTCTATTTTGTAAATTTATTTTCCAAAAGTATGTCAAACTCATAGTATGTAAAATAATTTTTATGTGTAATTATTCAATAAATTTTTTAAATTCCAATACTGAAAGTTTTTTTGTTCCAACTGACAATCAAGGAGGCGGCAACAGTAGATGTCACACTCATTGTATCTCTCTTTAATTGTATGTACACAAATATTAATCAACCAATTTTTATTTCTCTATTTATTTCTTTCTCACTTACTGGCATAATAGTTTGAGCGTCATTCCAAAACATTTTCCCTGAGCCTTTATATATGTATAGATACCCGCACTTATCCAACACGTGTTGTTCCACTGGGACACATACCTCGTGAATTGTGATGCAAGTATAATATTTATGCTATGTAGTGATGTTAATTGGGAACTCACTTGATTTCAGACAATCCAATAGCATTGTCGGTTTATATAGTTCGAGCTAAATCGGGTTGTACGGGTGGTCATGGTTCGGTTCAGTAAGGGGCACATACCTCGTGAATCGTGATGCAAGTATAATATTTATGCTATGTAGTGATGTTAATTGGGAACTCACTCGATTTCAGACAATCCAATAGCATTGTCGGTTTATATAGTTTGAGCTAAATCGGGTTGTACGGGTGATCATGGTTCGGTTTATATAGTTCGAGCTAAATCGGGTTGTACAGGTGATCATGGTTCGGTTCAGTAAACGAATCGAAAAAATAAAGAAAATTGAAAAAAAAAATTGAATCGAAAAATGTAAAATCGAAATAGAACTAAAATAACATTGAATTGAAAAAAAAAACGAACTGAAATTTTTGGTTCGGTTTCGATAAAAAACTGAAAAAAATCAAAACTGAAAAATATTAAATAAATAATTACTAAATAATATATTTAATAATTAATATTAAATACTATATATTTATATATTTGATGAATAATAATATATATAAATAGTTATTATATATTAATATGTTTCGGTTTGGTTTTTGATTTTCGATTTTCGGTTTTCGGTATTTCGTTATTTTGATTTTTTTGATACTAAAATCAAAAATGAATTGAAAAATCAAAAATTATAAAATAAAAATTGAAGTCGAATCAAAGTTATCGGTTCGATTTTTGATTTTGTGCCAAATTTTGCTAATCCCCATCAGCTTTTTGATGACTTGGTCGAGAGAGTACCGTTAAGTTCTTGAGTTAATTCGATGCATCTACCCGCGTTATGTTCACTGAGAAATATCGATGATATTTCAAAGAAGATCTCTCCTACGAGTAATAAAAAAAGATTTGTACAAGTTATAGGTTTCGTCACTTTTTTGTGGAAAATCGTTAGGTATGAATATATTAGAAAACTGTGACTTGATTGGTGAAATAGTATCTCTCCCCTCAAAAGCTTGTTTTTTTTTTTTTACGGATGCCCAAAGAAAATATTTTGTTGCAAATGAACAAGATATTGAAAAATTATTCATACGTAAAATCATAATCATTGATATGGGTCTTTTCTCCGCTTCATAAAACTTTTTTTGTAAGACGTTTTTGTCTTCGTAGTTTTGATTGTTTTGCCCCTGAAAGCTAAATTTATAATTATAATGAAAAGTGCTTCTGAGTTGATCTCATATTTTAAAAATAAAAATCATTTTTCTTTGTTAATTAAAAACTTTATCGTTGAATAACGAAAAGATTATACTAACCGGAATATATCGTAAACCAATCTTGGAAGCTGATTGTCGTTGAAAACTCAGAGTTATTATGTTAATACCCGCACTTCTCCGACACGCGTTGTTGTCCCACTGACACATATTCCTTGTGGTGCAAGTACAATATTTATGTTATGCATTACAGTTTTACATAAATACAATTATTAGTTGGTTGCATGCAGTAATAATAAAAATGCCTTAATTTATGAGTTTTTACATGCTTAGTTTTCAATTAATGGCAGTAGCAATAAAAATGGATGGGACAAGATTATGCTACATTACATTTCCAGTGGATGCAATCACAATAATTGATGAAGTTATAGAAGGTTGGTTGATCATTTACAAACTAGAGTAATTGTCATTTGAATTTTTCCTTCTATATATACTTCATACAGGAGACATTCACATTACACAAATCTCAAATATTTTAGGTGATAAGAAAGAAGCAAACTGTATTAATGGTTTTTGATAATATTCTTTCATAATATACTTTTTCAATTATATTGTATGATCTTACCATATGGAAATATTTTTCATTAATTCTCTCATCGTACACAAGCAGGAATTCCAATGTCAGTCAGGTAATATGTTCAGTGATGCTCTCTATATTATGTATTTTGCTGTCAATGAAAGTTATCAGACTCAGATGAGCTGGACAGAATTTTACAAGTGAAATGAATTAATTTTACGATGAAGCGGCATCTTAACAAGACGAAAAAAAGTCACCATTTTAAGACAAAAAAACAAGCAAAATATGTCGGGTAGCATTGGTAGAACGAGCTCGTGTGCATAATCAACTCTGACAAGTGGTAGAATAAACCATTTAAATAATGATGGTTATTCTCATCTTCCAAAAAATAATACGCTCGCTTCTTATGTTGCTTTAATTTATATAGGACTTTCATTATGTCCCTTTATATTGAATTATGAAATTGGTTATTGTCTTCTTAGATAGTATATGTTTTTAATTTTTATGTGTTTTTTTTATAGTTTATATCTTTTTGTGTTATTCTTTGTATACAATTATATGTTCGTTAAGGAGAAAGAAAAGGGGCTAATAGTTCGCACTTTCAAGCTAGACCTATAAACTTAAATGTAATGGTTTGAAATGAAATTTCATCCCCTCTTGCAACTATTAGATTATCACCACGTTAATATTTAAATATTTAAAAAATATTGGATGTTAAAATAATTAATTATGTTTCATGATGAAGGTGACATGCATAAACACCATTATTACCTCAAAAACAAGCCAATTATCTCAAGATATTTAGTTGTGTCATCAAATATGAGACTTGTACGTAAGAATGAAATTAATAAATCACCCATATTGTTCTCAAACTAAATATTACATTAAACTAAATTCTAGAATATAAGTGTCATATTCTAGATAATTTATTACTCTCTTTGTCCAAGCTAAGATGTTCCAATTACCATTTAGGGATGTCCCAGCTAAGATGAAGGGTGAGCAAAAATTGATAAAAAACTAAAAACCGAACCGATAAATTCAGTTTGGTTTTTTTCCTTTTCGGTTTTGATTTTATAAAAATTTTGATTTTTCGGTTCGGTTTCGGTTTTGACATCAAAAGAATCGAAATACCGAAAATCAAACTAAAACATATTATTTAATAATTATTTATTTAATATTACTTATTAAATAATTATTTAATTAATATGACTTATTAAATATATAAATAGATATTAAATATTACTTATTAAATAATTATTTAATTAATATTACTTATTAAATATGTTTTTAATAATTATTTATTCAATATTTTCCGGTTTCGGTTTTTTCGGTTTTTAATCGGTTTGAATTTTTTTCGGTTCAAGGTTATTTCGGTTCGGTTTTGGTTTTATATTTTTTGATTCGATTTTTTTCGGTTTTCATTATTTTTGCAGTTCGGTAACCGAACTGAACCATGCTCACCCCTAGCTGAGATGTCTCATTTCCTCTTTTCACCCATTTTTAGACTTATGCCCAACCCATTATCACTAAACTAATTAAACTCTAACCTTCCTAATCTTATCACTCTCTACCCACCCCCTATCTCTCTCTACGCTTCTCTGTATCGACGCCTCCTCTTCTTCTTCAGTTCATCTCCTCTTTCGAACCCTAGAAGGTGATTCTACCTATACTCGTTGTGATGAGCATGGATCCCCACTGGATTTGTATTGAGAAACATTCCCCAATAGATACTACACTTCGTCTACCCTCTAAAACCCTAGATCGAGAGATGTGTTTTGAGTCCCGTGATGAATCCGAAGTTGGAAGCGGCTGCATGTTGAAATCTATGAATAGATCTTCTGAGATCTGTTCTTGTGCGTCTATTTTCCGCAGAAACTAGGGGTTTCGAGAAAGGTATGGAGAAACTCCTAATCTTCAACCCTCGACTCTCCTGTTCCCCTCATTCCCACATCTTGAGCGAGGATCCATACTAGATCCATGGATTCCTTCTCACTTCCAGAATCTGAGGACTTCATATGGACACAATCTAAGTCATTTATGAAGATACTCCATCAAAGGAAGCTTGAAAAGGAACTGCATGCTTATTTTCGTGATTACCCCAAAGATCAAGTGAATATGCTGAGGATCTTATTGCCTAGCTTGTTCGATTTGGTGAGATCTTTCCCTAAACTTGATTTGGTGAGATTTGTGGTTGTTGTTCTTGATTATGTTCTGACTAATGGTTGTTGTTCTTGATTTGGTGAGATCTGTGGTTGTTGTTCTTGATTATGCTCTGACTGATGGTTGTTGTTCTTGATTTGGTGAGATCTGTGGTTCTGATGGGTAATTGATTGTGCAAATTAGTTGTGGGAAATGTTGTGATTTGCTGAGATGATGAAAATTCTCATATGTTTGTGTACAGTTGCATCGATGAATCCATGTTTAGGGATAGGTGCTTCTATGTGATAGTTGAGATGGTTTTTTGGTTGGTTTCTAAGTGGGTTACAGAGTTTTATGTGCTGATTGCTGGTCTTGAATGTTTATGTGATTGGTATGTGGAAAATGATGATATCTGTTGGGATGATTGTGAACTGATTAATTAGATTTTAAGATACATTTACTACACTTGATATATGAATATGTGTTTTGTTATAAAGTAATAAACTTTTCATTACTCCAACCATGCTTTACAAAAACAGCATCCTAATGTGCTTTACAAAAATCAGTATCCTAATATGCTTTACAAAAATCATCACATGTCATTCTTTACAAAAACCAACAATCAAAGCATGCTCTTAACTATGTCTGCACACCATGCTTTACAAAAAAAGCCTCCAACCATGCTTTAAATCAGTGTGATATCTTCAAGTCCTAGAATGTCTTTAACACTTCCATGAGTTTTTAGATACTCAATGCAGTCTCTAACTAGTTTTGTTGGAACTTGAATGTTGAGTGGTAATCTGTTCTGCCTGATGAGTGTGTCTTTCTTGAGGTGAGGCAGTTTATATGAATTCTACCCTCAAACCTTGAGAATCTCAATCATACACCCTTGCAAACTCAGAAACAGTTTTGTTTAGTGTGGCTGCAGTAAGCATATCAAAAGACTTGACCACTGCATTAACTAAATCATCCACTGTTTTTCACACATTTTCTGTTTGTAGACTTTGGATGGCTCTAAACCATCCCAAGTCATTCACATTTGTATCTGGTGAATTGGGAGGTTGATGTACAATTCTGATGTCAAAACCATTTATTGAGGCTGCTGATCTAAAATCTGGATCACTGTCTTTTATATGTGGTTTTGCATTGTCTTGTTGGATGAAAATTTGTTTACTTGAACTCTGTGACCACTTTAACATTATGACAGGTACAATTTGAAACGAAATTGCAAGTTTAAAAATTGAACTAATGCATTATATAGAAACTGAACAAGGTAAGAAACTGAAAACTGAACTCAAACACTACATTGAACTAGGTAAGAAACTGAAATAACTATAGCATTACATTGTACACACACATCATTTGTATGGATTACATGTGTGATTAAGCAGTCTTTTATCACATTCTTTGTGATAGAAGCAACGACTTTAGTTTCCATTGTTCCTGCTACTATGTTCTTACTCTCTCTCTTGGCTGCAATTTGTTCTGTGAATGGGAAGATGTCTATCTTCCCATAAAAAAGAACACTCCCATTTTATGCAATTATTGGCCTACATACAACACACATGAACATGATCTTGGTAATGAATTTCTTTCTTTTACATGTCCTTTGCGGCTCTGACTCTTCGGGTGTGAGGTAAAATATGTGTGATGTCTTTTATATGTAAAACCATTTTTCGTCTATATGCACCGTGTTATGCATACTCCTAAATTGCAGTGTGTTCATGATCCTATCATACTTTAGAGCTTCTAAAGAAATCTCATCCTTAACAGTTTATTAGGAGCTGTTAAGTATGGTCTTATAGCATTACTATGAGATTTGATCAACCCCTTAATTACCCATCTACCTACAAAAGATTTGCTACAATTAACTCTCATTGCAAGTTTTCTTATTGTGCTTCTTTTGAATAGCTCTAGGTTAGCTATAAGCTCAAGATCAATCTCTACTCTTTTTTTCTTAACATCTAACATTTTGTTTCAAATATTTATGCACTGACCACTTTCCGTTTGCTCTTTTGCTTCAGCTCAAATTTGAGTGATGGTGCGTCTGTTGCATCCCCAAGCTGCAGCAACCTTTTTGAACTTGCCCCATGCTGGTTTCCTTTTCTTCAAATCTGTGAGAAAGAATTGCACTATGGCAGTTTTTAATGCAACACCTAGATCTTCACCTCTTGGTGCCATTTGTATGTTTTGATTTTTTTTTTTTTTTTTTTTGTTGAGAATGTTGATGTGCTGCTGTTTTAGAATTCTTAGAAACTAGGATCTGAAGATGTAATGAATGTTGGTTGCACTTGTGCTATTTATTGATTTTTAGCACATTTTCACTTTTTGAAAAATTTAGAAGGAAATTTGAATAACTATTGAAATTTTAAGAATGTTGGGAAAGTTTGGAACTTGTTGCAATTTAAATTTTGAATGTTGGTGCTTCGTGCAATTAATAAATTTTCAGATTTTAAATTTTGGAATGAATGTTAATTAAAGGATTAAAAAAAATGTTAATGAATCTTAATCAATGTTTAAAGAATATAACTAAATTAATTTTCAGCTATGTTATTGAAATTTACTTAAGAAAAATGAAGAATGAATTTGAAAAAAAATAAAAGAAGTAAAAGAGTTTGAAAAAAATTAAAAGAAAGTGAGGTGGTTGAAGAATAAGGGAAAAGTAATTATGATTATAATAATTAGTAGAAAGTGGGTAGATAAGAATTAAAGTGTTAATTAAAGTTATCTTGGTAGCGTGCGTGTGCTGGCCTAGTGGTAGTGAGGTTAATGTTCAAGACAATAAGTCTCGGATTCGAGTCCTTCGTGACGCGGTCATGTAATAAAATATTAATGTAATCCAATTTTATTTTTAAACATTTAAGATTAGACGGATGAAGATATATAATAAATTGCATTACCACAACACAACGCATATAATCTTGGTTTAGCTTGATTTTTACAATTTCCAAAAAAACTCTTGCACTCCTCCTTTATCAATCATCTCTCCACACCGAAATCCCTCAAATTCTTAACTTTAAATGTTGCAACAACTAAATTAGCACAGTAAAAAAGGAAACCAAATTAGTAGAAATGGAGAACAAAGAGAATATTACAAATAAAGTTTTTAAGATCACAATAACATCAAGTTTAGTAAAATCAAGTTTCCAAAATATCACAAATATTCAAGTTTCCAAAACACTAGTTCAATTATAGTCAACATTAAATTTTCAAAATATCACAAAAATTCAAATTCACTATAACTAAACTTGCTAGTGGATTTTTTTAGCAACCATGAAACACAATGAGGATGTGATCTATAGACATTCCTTTGAAGATCTTCAATTGGTCTGCTTGAGTTCCAAGAATGGCACATAACTCAGATCAGAGAGTAGTGCCAAGGGCCTGACAACTCCACGCCCTCGCCCAGGCAAAAAAAAATTATATAGATATATTTATGTATGTTTTCATTCTTTATCCTTACAATTTATGTTATAAAAATCAATTTCTAATTCGCCCGATCATTTTAAAATTTATGGTTCCGCCTTTGACAGAGAGGCTAGTTGCGCGTCCACATTGAGGCTTATCTCGACCGGAATATTGCATACTGTAGAGATCACATCTCCTTCTTTATGCTTGTTTACCAACTTGACATGAACTTCATTCTTGGTCTCATTACTGGTGCTCACATCTCATTGTAAATGTCATAAATGTCTTCGGCATCCTCGCCATTCGCCCAATCATTTCCATATAACTCTTTTTATGAATCATAGTAAGGCCAATTTTTGTGATGGATTTGAATTGACATGCATTAGGATGAGCCTAGCACCACTTGAGAATTATAATTATTCAATGTCATTTTAATGAAATTTTTTGTGATGCCTTTGTCTTACGTGGTTAAGAACAACTCATTGGACCAAAAGAGTCAATTACATGGCCTTGTACGGAATATGGATTAACAAGAAAATGGACATAAGAGAACAATTTTCATGTTCTTGAATAGAATTTGAATAAAATATGCTTACAATTACATGACCTTAAACGAAAATTAATATAATATAGAGTTGTAACTCAATATAAACCGTAACTCAACTATGCAGGCCTTCAATTTCTAGATACATCTAAAACGGCTTTGAACTATTATGTTTTAAAATTTCGATTATTTTAGGAGCGTTTGCTCTTTTGGGGACATGTCAACTGGGAAATTTCAAGAACCAACTTCCGAAAAACACTATTTTATAACAAACAAATTTTAGTGTTGTGCAAGATCAAAATTTAGAGATATCAACTCAAGATCTATAAACCAAATTATCTACTATGACACGTTGTCTATCATTCTACTTTGCCAACAAAAAAAATCATAAAATTTAGGGATGTGCAAAAGCAAAAATAAAATGGAATTAAAATTGGGATCAAAGTTGAATCAACCAAGTTAGAATAAAATGTGAGTATTTTATTAATTTTCTGGTCATAAATGATGGGACAAATGATGGGACAAAGATAGTACTTGACTGGTATTCATAAAGTATAAAATCATGGAAGCAAAAACTAATACCCAATTCATGTTAGGGCCAGAACGAACCAATGATTAGAAACAATTGCATTAAAAATTCTCCAACAATAACATGAATTCATTTATTAAGGAACTACCTTGTTAAAGACTCATTTCAAGATGCCTTGAATTGGCACTAAGGCCGTCTAAATCTTGACACAATTTTCCCCGAAAAAATGAAGTACAACACATGTTCAAAACCAAAATTAAACCATGGTTCGCAGCAGCCAGGTAGGTTAATACACATCGATTTTACTTCCGCTTATTGCTGTAATGTTTCGAGCCTATAGCACCTTGCAGAGCAAGATTGCACTCCTGTGGCAAGAAACACCAATAAATATACAACATTAGCAAACAATGCAAAATTGAGTCACTATCTCTTCAAGCGACGCAATGGAGAGTAGCTTCTCAATTGCCATGGACAAAGGCAATGCCCTTCTCAATTGAACTCTTCAACTCGGGCTTTAGAGCTTCCAGTCCTTGTTTCTCGAAATCAGTCATTGGACCCAGACCCAATACCTCCTCCACACCGTTCTTCCCAAGTTTCACCTGTTGAGGATATATTGTCTTAGAATATCATACTGTCAATCGGGTAAAAATAAATGAACATCCCTAAAACGTGAACTGCAGAGACCAGATGAACTGCCAAAAGTGACCTATAAATGTTTTTTTTAGGTACCTTTGATGCAAAAAATGGTAGGTCGGTCACAGTCGACTGCACAAATGAACATTCCACAACATCCGGGATCCCATTAAGTCCTTTTAAGCAAGCATCGGCAAACATAGCACCAGCATACCTGCGTAATTCATTGGGTCATGAGAAGTGAGAACATGTAAACATAATCAAGTTTAAGCACGGCCTATATGAGACTAAGTCAGTCAACTATGGGGATTTTTAGTACTAGCAGCTTCATAGGGCTTGGATAAGCATGCCAGAATTCAGGCTTCTCTGCCTTGCACCTTTACTTGGACTTATATATGAAATCATATTTTACTAAAGAATTTATGGCTTCTGATCATTATAGACACTTGCTATGTCTACGATTATTCAATTAAATGCTACAATATCATTCAACTATTACAAAGTGTAGATCCAAATCAAAAGCTTGGATGCATTATCATTTCATTACTTCTACACAGTCTAGTAATGGCACCAGACGACTTAACCAGTGGTATTAAAAAGATCAAATAAATTCATAATAATATCATAAACTACAACAGCTGCTCCAACTCGGAGGTCTACCAGAATATAAGTAACATAAGTAGTTATGTCACTTACGCCATTGAAAGTGTAGCTGATCCCTTGCCAGCCTTGGCTTCAACAACTTCCGTTCCGCCATCTTGTGTTCTCTTAGTAAGAGCTAGAATTACATCATCCGACAGATTTGCTGTTGGAGTGGCCTATACAAAAAGGGAAATGCAAATCTCAAATGGGAGACAATTGCAAGAATATTAATGTGTACACTCCATTTATCTTATAAAATAAAAATGGTGAAAATAGATTCAATCAAATAAAGTAGTACTTGTGAAAACAATGGAAGAATAGTGATTCCAGCATGACCACCAATAACAGGTACATTAACATCTGCAAACAGGTAGGGGCATAATTTAGATATCAGCAGAAAACCAAACAACCAAAAAGATATAACCATGCTATGAGAAAAATAAGCATTATACCAGCCACATTGGCCCCAGCCTTGCCAGCATAGAATGTCTTGGCTCTAACAACATCAAGTGTGGTTACACCAAAAAGTCTCCTCTCATCATATACTCCCTTAATCTTGAAGATTTCAGCAGCAATTGGAACAGTTGAATTTACAGGGTTGCTAATCATATTGACGAGAGCCTAAATATTATAAGAAACCCCATATATACAGTATTACTATCAAAACACTTAGTCATAGCAAAAGACTAGCAAACCAGAATCATTCTTAAGAAATGACCACAAAAGAAAGAGAGAAATGTTACATTGGGACAATACTTGGCAATAGCCTCACACAGAGACTTGACAATGCCAGCATTAATCTTGAAGAGGTCGTCACGGGTCATGCCAGGCTTTCTTGGCACACCAGCTGGAATAATGACCACATCTGAACCCTCCAAAGCTGCCCCTAGTTGATCCTCACCTGCATATCCTTTCACCTGTACATAAAACGATGTCAGAAGTTATATAAAAAGGGCAAAAGGCAGTAGTGAAAAACGTATCGGAAATGAAGAAATAAAGATATCTAAACTTCATAATGGTACGAGCGATACAGACTCGGGTAATATGATTCAGCAGAGTGCATGTAAGGAATTCTCATCATTTTTAAAATACTTGAAGGTTTAATGTCCTGCATATGATTCTCAAGAAAAAAATAATAGGAATAGGCTAATCATATACAGTAATTTTGAAGTTGAGAGTTAGCGTTTAGCTGCAAAAAAAGGTCATAAGGCCAAACAACAGCGGCTCCGGTAACTTCAAACACTATCGCATATCAACTACAGATCTAGCATCAAGAAAGCAGAATGAGTGTTCCAAAACACAAACCAAATAAAACTTTTAATCCTAATCAAAGGAGAGGGGAAAAAGAAAGAGTACCTCAGATCTGGAGTTAATGTGGCCAACATCAGCGGCGACACCCGGCGTTCCGGCAATATCGTAGAGAGCGAGGGTGGAGACCATCGGATTCAGCTTCATCAGAAGAGACAGCGGCTGTCCGATTCCGCCGGCGGCGCCCAGGATGGCGACCTTGCGCTCCTGTGTCGCCTCCGATGCGAAGCCACGCAGCGACGCCGCCGCGGTCCTCCTCCGCATGACAGATCTGAAGATGGCGGCGGCAGTCATTGCTGTTGATATTTTTTGATTGTGAGAGTGAAGTGTGGAGTGTGGGAGGAAGGAAGAGTGATTTATGAAGGGAAAGGAAGGCAAAGAAAAAGGTTGTGCATATCAATGAATTTTCATCTTCGAAATATACGCCCACTTTCTCTCTTTCTTTCTTTTTTCTCTTTTCTTTTTGTTTTTCTTTTTCTTGCACATAAATTTCTCACTTTCTTTTTCTTTTTTTTTTTATTACACTGGATTTTCACGTCTCGTAAATCGTTCCTAAATATTCTCAAAACTAGAAAATAATAATTATCAGAATAAATAACGAAAAATCGTGTAATTTTATCTAAAAATGGCCCCTATTTAATAAATGTAGATGTGGAAAATACTTCATTTTTAAAACACATGTATAAAGACAAAAAAAAAAATAATGAACGAAATTTGGTGAGACTCGTGGAAATTGAGATAAAAATTTGACAAGTTAAGTAATTTAAATGTGATTCTTTGTTGGAAAATAGTGAAAATGAGGGTTGGTGAGGTATTAAATGAAAACTAAAAATTGTCTCATATCTCCAATCTCATATTATATGGGAAAATGATTTTAAAATATACGAACTTTTGCCGTTTTATTAATTCTAACACAAACTTTTATTGACAATACACAAATTTTGTAACTTACTCAATTTATAAGATATAGTTGACTTTAAGTGAAATCAAAGCTGACATGACATATTTTATCCTACGTGGGCGAGACACAGCTCCACGTCAAATAAAATATGCCATGTATTGTCAATAATTTTTTAAAGTTCGTGTATTTTAACATCATTTTCCCTATTATTTAAGAAAAGATATTACTGTGTCCTCTTTAAAACTTAAAACGACGTCGTATTGTGTCCTACATGGGTGAGATACAGCTCCACGTCAATGAATTATAATGCATAAAATATATTGAAATTATAATGCATTGGTTAATGAATAAAAAAATATCATAATGTTATGAAATTGTATATTACGTGTAATGCATCAATATAATGCATAATATGCATAGATTGTAGTTCTTATATAAAACATGATTTTCATCAAATCATACCTTTATATATATATACGATGTAGTTCATATAAAAACTGATTTTTTGTATATAAAATAGGAAGTGACGTGGATCATTATATATATATATATATATGTATAATGGGAATTAAGGTTACTCTAATAAAAATAACAATATGTTGGGATATTATAATTCATTGACGTGGAGCTGTATCTCGCTCATTTAGGATACAATACGACATCATTTTACGTTTTAAAGAGGACACAATAATATTTTTTTGTTAAATAATAGGGAAAATGATGTTAAAATACACGAACTTTTGCCGTATTATTAATTCTAACACGAACTTTAAAAAATTATTGACAATTCATGGCATATTTTATTTGACGTGGAGCTGTGTCTCGCCCACGTAGGATAAAATATGTCATGTCAGCTTCGATTTCACTTAAAGTCAACTATATGTCATAAATTGAGTAAGTTACAAAGTTTGTGTATTGTCAATAATTTTTTAAAGTTCGTGTTAGAATTAATAAAACGGAAAAAGTTCGTGTATTTTAAAATTATTTTCCCTTATTATATCGTTCACATATTTCTTATAAGTCTCACTCTGGATCATATTTTCTCATATTCTTTATATTCCTCACATATCCCACAGATTTCTCGATATCATATCGTACTATCCCCACATCCTCGCATATTCCTCGCACTTTCTCTCTCTCTCTCAAGTGTCATACAAACGG
The DNA here is from genome assembly GCA_026898415.1 of Leonotis leonurus. NCBI lineage: Eukaryota > Viridiplantae > Streptophyta > Magnoliopsida > Lamiales > Lamiaceae > Leonotis > Leonotis leonurus. The sequence continues at coordinate 82,548 of JAPKLX010000553.1, forward strand.
GAAATAGTGGACTACGATAAGGATATTACAGGAAAAATTAATGTAATGTTCATAAATTATACTCTCTCTATTCCACTAAATATGTCATGTTTTGACCAAAAAGCTCTCACAGTTTTGGTCAAACCAATACATATTTAATGGGACGAATGAGTATAGTCTAATAAAAGTATTCTTGTACCTTTCAAAAATCAGTGGGACCGCTCGAGTGGTCCATGAGTTGTCCAAGTACATTTTCGAACAATCCCTAAGATATAATTTTTTTATGTTATGTTTGGTGTTAAATATGATTTTTGTATATTTTATTCTTAATAATTTTATGATGAAATGCAAATATAATTTAAATAAACTAATAATTTATAGGTATTGGATCATTCATCTTACTATAAACTTGTTTCGATTAATCGTATATCACTTCGTACAGTAGAATAAACATAGAAAATAATTATTAAACTCCATGCGTTTATGTACATCTCAATTACTCCATCCGTCAGTTAAAACCAATAAATCAAGATTGAATAAAATTGTAAACTAATTTGATATACGAATAGACTATGATATTCTCAATTTAAAATTGTAAACTAATTTGTAAACTAAAATTGTAAACTAATTCTCAATTTAAAATCAAGATCCGCCGCCGTCTAGTATATAATTGAAAAATGGGCAATATTCAAAAGATGCATACTCTTTTCCCCTATACAATCTTCATACATTTATGAAAAGGAAATGAAAATAGTAACATAACCTCTCTTCATTTCTTAATGCATTCAATATTATGAGTTTGATATTTCATATTGCATTCCAATTTATTAAACCTCATTTTATCATTATATATATATAAATCAAAATATCACTACTTTACATTCGCCAAGCACCGTATTTAATTAAATTACGAACTGTATAATTTTTTATAATTAAAACATTCCAAAATTTATCGGTGAGTGGGTTACAAAAACACCACGCGATTACCAATGCATAATAAATTATGCATATTGATTCATCATATCCCATGCTCATGCCTTCATTGTCATGGCACATCACCGACCACATCACATTCGGTTAGCACCCAAAAATTAGAGTCTTCAATTACAAACTTGCGATATTTTAAAAAGTTAGTGATTTAATTTGCAAAACTGTATAATCGAATTAAAATTGCTAAAACAAGATAACTTGGTGATTTATTTTACCAAAATCAAATAATCAAAAGAATAAAAAAGGTATAAAAGCAAGCATAAATGAAATCTGAACATGAAAATATTGATCAACAAATCTGAAAGCCATACATTATTCTTTCGTCATCTGCACTAACCTGTTCATAGTTGTTCTCTGTATGTGACATGTAAGACAATTTGAGCAGGGGTTTTCAAACCCAAATTTAGAACCTCGATGCCCCATGGATTTATTAGCAATAACCACCAACTACTCCCCTGCAAATCAAATGCAGACGAAACAAGTGTTTCACCAGCTGTTTCATCACTTGAACAATTGATACAAATCATGAATGCCATGTACTAAATGGTAGGCCGTGGCTAGGGCCGTGATCTGGAGGGAGATTGGCCCAAGCATCGACGCATAATGCAAGGCTTGGTAGATGCTCTCATTGGCCAAGCAAATTGGTCCCATTTTCAGAGTAATGAAAGCGTAGGATAAAGGGACCGTGGTTAGGATAATTGCACTGATCCTATTAGTGATTGAGACTGTGGAACTCGTCTGAGGCTTGTAGATGGGAAGATGAGGAGATAATGGTCGGAAGGTAGGCTTTATAGGTTCATAGATACTGTGGATTGTGGGGTTTTTGGATTTTGCGTGCCACGCCACTCCTTTTTCGATTGAGCTTTTCAACTCCTTCTTGAGAGCTTCCAATCCTTGTTGCTCGTAATCAGACAGAGGACCGAAACCTAGGACTTCCTCAACGCCGTTCTTCCCAAGTTTCACCTGTTGATTTAAAAAACACAAGAACCAGTCATCATACCTTATGGAAACCGGCTTCTATCACATATGCAATGTGATTTGTGAAGAATTCAAATAATCCTCAAGCAAAATTATTTCACCTTCGAGGCAAAAAAAGGTAGCTCAGTCACGGTGGACTGCACAAACGAACATTCCACAACATCCGGTACCCCATTAAGCCCTTTCAAGCAAGCGTCACCAAATAAGGCCCCTGCATATCTGCATAATTAGCATTGCAACTTAGTACAACTGCAAATCTATAGCCCAAGTACGCGAAGCCAATATCGTTAAATCACACAACTTGAGATAAGAAATTTTTAGTTGGCTATCATGGAACTGCTGATATGTTTCATCAAATAGACATGCAGATTTTGGTTTGAAGATGTCTGAAGGCTGAGAGCAAAGGAATATTGTTCTAAGGTTGGCAAAATGATGCACCTTCATTTAGATAGTAGGAGATGATTGCAACATTCTAGACGTTCCAGAATAGTGCTAGGCAGTAAATTATGGGGACATTTTTAGGCATCAAATCCACAACCTCCACAAGCACAGTTTAGAGAAAGCATTAGTTGCTTAGCACGAAAGGTGCGGGCACACACCCACACACCACAATAAGGTCTCAACAGTAAGTACTATGTTATAGCTCCAGGACTAATTTTATTTGCTAATCATTCAACAAAAATCCTCAAGCCACAGCTCAAAAAGTAAAAGAGCAATCAATCACTTACGCCATTGAAAGTGTAGCTGAACCCTTTCCAGCCTTAGCTTCAACAACTTCTGTCCCGCCATCTTGCGTTCTTTTAGTAAGAGCTTTGATGTCATCATCTGACAGATTTGCTTTAGGTATGGCCTGTAGGAAGAGACTTTAAGAGTGAATGAAACCCTAAACAAGAGAAAAATCAATGGAAGTAGATGCAAATGAGCACCTGAGAAAACAAGGGGAGAATGGTGATTCCAGCATGACCACCAATGACAGGTACATTGACATCTGACAAGGTGACATGGGCACAAATATTAGGAAATACAGTTTTAGTCTCCCAGAGACAAAATCATAAAGTTAAGCTAGCTGACACTATTCCGCAAGTGAGAAGTATGGCAATACCAGCTATGTTGACGTTGGCCTTGCCAGCATAAAATGTTTTGGCCCTGACCACATCAAGAGTGGTCACACCAAACAGTTTCCTCTCATCATATACTCCCATGCTCTTGAATACCTCAGCAGCAATTGGGACAGTCGAGTTTACAGGGTTACTAATCATATTGACAAGAGCCTGCAATGTTTTTTCTCCATTAGACACTTAATAGCAATAACAAATTCACAGCCATAAATCAGCATTTGACAAAAAGAAAAGACCAATAAAAAGAGAACAATGCAGAGAAAGAAAGACTAGACTGGCTGCAAACATACATTGGGACAGTACTTGGCAATGGCCTCACAAAGTGACTTGACAATGCCAGCATTGATGGCAAAGAGGTCATCACGAGTCATGCCAGGCTTTCTGGGCACACCGGCTGGAATAATGACTATATCAGAACCCTCCAAAGCCTGCCCTAGCTGATCTTCCCCAGCATATCCTTTCACCTGTACATACGATACAAGTAAATACAAAGTTTCAGCCACATCATAAAAAACTGCAACTGAGACAGTGCTGAACTTGTGTGTTAAAAATATACTCATGATTTCCAGACGCAAAGAACAGTCAACTGAAACTGAAAAATGTTATTGTGCAATAACAAATCGAAAAAGCAAATACGCATGGTATGTAAATGAAAGAAAAAGAGAGAAATGGGTATATATATGTGTGTGTGGGAGATATGATCCAATCCCTATAGATGAATCTCAGATGCAGAGTTTTCAGTCTACTCACTACGGAGGCTTTTTGGATTGAGGAATTTAGAGTGATTTTAGAGAATGGACTTGTAAATTGTAATTATAGTTAAATTTAATAATCCTTGTCGGGGGACCAAAAAGGGAAGAAAAAAAGACACACAGGAGCAACTCAATATACATATGCTGCACACATAACACATATCGAACACACTACAAGCTATAGACACATAACATTTTATGTAGCAACCAGGTACAAGTTGAATCCTGTAATAAGTGTTCTAAATATTTTTCATTGTATAGAAAATTCATATCATATTATGTTTTCTTCTCTTATTAATTAGATTACAACTATGACTTTACTAAAGATGTAGTCTCAAATGTTGCATCAAGTCACATGAATCACAAATTAAAATATAATACAACCACACCTAGGAGAGACTAGAGACAAACTACCTCTTCCACAAATTTGTTTCGACACCACAAAACACAAAATTGAAATATAAATCACAACAAAAAACCAAAAAGAAGAGACCTGGTGAGGCTCTTGAGTATATAGTACACAGATAGTCCATTATCACATAATATACGTGGCAGACAGATTTGTGATTCAAAATTCCAAAGTTAAACTGCATATACTAATGTCATTATCAATATGAGATAAAACCCAAGAAGATAATAACAAAAGCAGTGAAATGATCTTAAAATCGGTGAATATCAAAATGCGAACAAAAAACGACAATAGTCAATCCAAATTCCAAAAGTTAAACTGCAGAAATACTCCAAACCCTATAATCAAACAACCACGCTTGATAATAGAAGGAATTAAAAAAAAACGGACCTCAGATCTGGTGTTGACGTGGCTAACGTCAGCAGAGACGCCGGGGGTGCCGGCAATATCGTAGAGAGCTAGCCTGGACACGAGAGGGTTCAGCTTCATGAGGAGGGAGAGAGGCTGGCCGATGCCTCCAGCCGCGCCTAAAATTGTCACTTTCCGCTCCGGCGCCCCCGATGAGAAGCGGCGGTGGCTCGAGAGGTAACACGAGGACAAAGCGGACCTGGCGCTCCGCCGCAGGGCTGATCGCAGCATTGCCGCAGTCATTTTAATCCCCGATTCTCGAAAACTGAATAGAATATGGATTGAAAAATTCCAGCGTGCGAGTGTGAGTGGAAGCGTGATATATAAACTTTGGTTGTTTGTTCTAACTTCTACGTGTACCCGCTCATTTTGCTTTACATTTCTCTCTTTTTGACTTTTTCTCTTCTTCTTTTTTTTCAATTTCAATTTTTTAAAATTACTTCGATTATTGTTATTGTAACAAAAGTAAGAAAATGCCATGATATATTGTTTGAGTTTAGACATTTTATGATAAAGAAGGAATCAAATGAGAATTAATTCTGAAATGAGAAATCAGAATTAATAATAAAATTCTATGATCCAAATTAATTATGCATAAAATTTATTTATAAAAATATATTAAAATTATAATGCATTAGTTAATTAATAAAAATGCATTACCAAGTAGCTATGCTATTATAAATATTTGGTTACAATTTTCAAGTAGTTTAAATGGTTACAATATTTGGTTACAATTTTTGTTGTACGCTTGAAATCTGCAGAAAAGAAGATTCAAGAAGTTTAAATGGGCATTAAGTTCGTTGATACAAGTTTCCCTACTTGAAGCAAAGCAATATGATGGATGTTAAGTGGAATCCATGTTATCTGCCACATGCAAAAAATAGTTTGAAAATTCTTTTGTAAAGCAATAAAGACACAACGTTAACCTGCCTGCAAAAGTGAAGTCAAGCAACTGCAAGTCCAATCCAAAACATGCCCTAGAACAATTTGAACAGCACTCCTAAGCCTGAACGAAGAAGCTATGTACAGCTACTGTAATACAATGTGCAAAAAACACAATACAACTTGCTAAACCTTTCCTACTTCGGATGCTTTTAACTATTCAATTTTTGCTTACGCGCTTTAGCAGCTACTCCAATAATTAACTAACAAATCCTATCACAAGTGTTCCTTACTACAGAAAATTGGTTAATTCGCTTCTCTAACATATTCCTTCCAAGTTTTCAACAGACAGAGACCACAGACTCGCAATGTGGGGCATGCAGAAGCATTAGCCTAGTCTCACAGTCGGTGTACGCCACCCATCATTTTGCATTGTACAAGCATTACCTTAATGCCAAACATTGCCTGCCTGCAAAATAAGTTCAAACTTGTTAGCTATACATACATCACATTTAGCACACAGCCAACAACTTATGACACGTGCTCACGTAAAGAATGTAACTATGAGTGGAGAAATTTAAAGTCCTCAAAATTAAAAAAGGTTGCACAATAACCGTGTGTGACAATTTCAGTGGAACTTCCACTAACAATTATAACAGCATAATTTCTAACGAATTACAAACTAAAGCCATCTGAGAAACATTTATCTTGCTCATCATCATCATTATTATTATTACTACAACCAAAACCCACAACTGCAGATTGAAGCCATATATCTCCATCCAACAAGCACAAACAGTTTTTACAGATTCAATCAAAAATCTTCAAATCTCCCAGGGTAATATACAATAGATGGATCAGACAAAATAAAAACAAATTAAAATTATGAACTTGCTGGGTACACTTGATCACGAGATAATTAGGTCCACAACATCAAATCACATTTAACAGTTTTGAGGCATGCGCATATGAAAATTGAAGATCACAAGATAATTAGGTCCGCAACATCAAATCACATTTAACAGTTTTGAGGCCTGCACATATGAAAATTGAAGATCACAAGACGCTCTGAAAGGGAAGGTATAATTATTTAGGGTTAGAAGTAGTCTTTAAACAAAAGATACTAGTAGTAAGCATATTCCTGCAAAAACTCTTAAACTCAAGCAAACTTCACTTAAATTATTAAGCAATACAGACAGCCACACTAAGAATTATAAAATATTTCTTATAGTGTCCTAATCCTCAACTAGATATCATATTGTGAGGCGGAAGAAAGTGGTCATAATATTTCACATGCACCAAAGGATGAGCTATTTAGAACAAGAAAAAAGTAGATGATAGCTGCTGATTCAATGGAACACACAGCAAAATATGAAAAAAAGTTAAGCAACGCCAAGGCCAAGCAGCAACTTATAGTTATACCTTAGTCTGATTCTTCATGCCTTAGGTGAATGTCCTGCATCAGATCCATCTGCGGATGAACTGTCGCTGTCAGAATCTGCAAGTTAACACATAAAGTGTTAAACCATAGATAAGAGACAGAAGATATCACGACAAGAAACTTCAGCATTAAAGATTCAAGCATGATAAAAGCCATTTTGAAAGATATATAAGAAGCTAAATTTATTAGAAAGCTTAACAGTGATAATTAGAAGGTAAGAAAATTACCACTTGAACTTGACCCAGAATCACTGCTGGAACTGCTAGAACTGCTGGACCTACTACCATTATTACCGTCTTTGTCATCATCTACAAGAGTTGCACCCTTCTTAAAAGCTTGGGAAGGCAAAGAGGGGAAAGAGGAAAATGCAATTGTCAGATAAAACTCCCCAAAATACAATTTGGATTCCACAAAGAATGATAAGAGTAAAATAATACCTGTTGCACTTTCATTCTGGGTTGCCACTGGTGGAGTTGAGTTCTGCAATGTGGTTCAGTGCATTGGGTTAGCACCAAGAAGAATGAGTTCAAAAGGTTACGCAATCAAGTAAACAAATTTTCATCTCTTACCGTTAACCTGACATTCTGATTACCAGAAGTCCTCCCTTGAAGAGCAAGCTCTGCTTTCCTTTTATTCTTGCTCAAACTCTTTTTGTAATTAGTCACAAACCTATCCAGCTCCCAGAGAGTCTCTGCGTCTACACTATCAATGTCGACCTCAATCTCATCATCATGTTGAGAAAGAGCAGTACTCCTCTTCTTAATGATTTGAATAATAGAATCAAGCTTCTCAGGAGGCAAGCTCTGAAGGTTGTTACTAAGTCTTTGCTTCTCCTCGTAAGTCATGTCCCTTTTATTGAGATCTTTTGCTTTAGGTTTTTTTGGAACAGGAGTCCTGCCAACATGAGGTCGATGAAGTTTTGGATCAACTGCCATAAATGATGTCGCAGGCTCAAGCCTATCTGAAGTCCTTCCATAAAGAGGAATAGAAGCAGAGGTATGAGAAGGCACAGAGACGGAAACTGAAGCAGGGCCAAAATGAGAATATGACACACCCTTTCTTGAAGTGGGAGTCTGTAATCCACCGTCCGGATAAACTGGAAATTTCCAATTATACTCAGATTCTATAACCGACCACCTTTCTTCAAAAATCTGTAATAACTCTTCTGCCATAGTGTGGACATCCTGCCCCTTTGGATTATAAGTCATGGCATTGTGAAAAACAAGTCGCACATCCTCGGAAAACTCCCTTGGAGACTTGTAAAATTTCTGTGACAATCTAGTCTTGATGGTACCAAAGTCCATAGGATGCCTAATAATATCATGATAATCAACCAATCCAAGGGCCTTGGCATTCACTGGCTCGTTGAAAACCCAACCATACTTGTGCTTCATTAATCTCTGAAGTAAGCTGCCACAGTTCTTGAATATATGATTTCTGTTCTTATCAAACCCAAAACCATATCCCATGGCCTGTTCTGTCTCCCCACTTTGTCTCCTCCCATTATTTGTTTTCAACCTCTTGTTATTGCTTTCTGACGGAAGTCTGTCTTTTCCCAAAAGAAACTCTGAATTTCTGTAATACTGATTTGCTTTCGGGGTCCGTTTCTCCTTCTCAACGAACTCATTAGACCTGTTATCCATTACAGCCACGCTGAGTTGCCTATTATATACACGAGGTTCCAGATTCCGTGCAGCCCCCATATCAGAGTTCACCCTTGCTAATCCGATAGGCCTGGTTTCCTGGTGCCCTATTGCACCAACATCTGTATTCACCCTCAAAAACAACCTTCTGTCTACCACATTACCTCGGGTATGGGAAGGTTGCGGATGAATGTACTCACCAGCAGCATTACCAACTTCAGCACTCAAATAATTACTTTTATTACTAAGGCTACTGTTGCTAATCTGATCATTATGTGAAGCAAGCTGGAGCTCTTTGGATTCGAGCTGTTTCACTAGGGTCCTAACCTGACCAAGCTCGTACTCTAGATTCTTCCTAAGATCCTTGATCTCATTCTTTGGTGTCGCTTTACATAAATTAAATCTAATCCTATCGTCAATACTAGATATCACCAGAGGCTTCACAACTCCATTTACATTACCTCGACCATTACCTTCGGACACTTGTGGTGAACCGGGCATCATTTCTGCATCATCTTGTGCCTCTCGTGCCTCGTCCCCAACAGCCAGCTGATCTTTGGATAGTTGAGGTGACTTCACACCTCCATTGACCTTAATTAGGCCATTGTCTTGGGAAAGTTGAACTGAATCGGGCAGCATACCATCATCCTGTTCATCATCTCCAATAGGATTGCATGCTATAGAAACATCTCTGCCATTTGGAATGTCACTCCTATGCACTAACTCAATTTCACCATCAGGTGATTGTGTTTTTTCCAAGTTCTTGGCCTCATCTCTGTCGGGCAGTTCAGGATCCTCAGGATCCTGCACCTCTGCACTTTGACTACCTCTGTTTTTCTCTACTCTGTCATGAGACTGAGAACTATCCTCCACCACTGTGGCCCCAAGCTGACTTTCTTTCTGTTCAAGCAACTGCACCTGGCAAGAAGAATCTGCTTTAAGCTCCAGTGACTCATTCAAGAGCCTCTGTTCTTGATGAGGAGAATGCTCTGGCAAATTTTGGCGAGAATCAACATCATCTTCCCCTACAACTCCCGCAGAAGCATTCCCATTAGGTGTGGCTGTCGAGTTAGGGGTGGTGGGCAATTGGGAAGCAGGGGAAACCTCAGCATCGGCGGTGGTGGCGGTGGCCAGAGTCACCTCATCACTTTTTGGGACCTGATTCCTTGAGGGGGAAAAGGGGGCGGACTCGGTTTTCCCAGCGTCGGAGGTTGTACCTGTGGTAGTATCGTTATTGTTGCGGGTTTCCTGGACTTTCTTGTGGCTTTTCCGCGTATAAACTTTACAGTTTTCCGTCCATCGACACCTCCCTCTCCAATTCAAATCATCATCAGAATCCCCTAAAGTACCCGAAGCCATACATGTAATCCCCAATTTCTAAATCAAAAACCCTTTCTCCCAAATCGAGGCTCAAGAACCCTAGAATTGGAAAACTCGAAAAATCTAGGGTTTTAAAAACCCTAGAACAGCGGACCAAATTCCCCAAACCAAAAGGTATCAAAATCACAACAACAGAATAAACGAAAGGAAGTACGTAAATTAAATTAGAAAACAGAATTGGTCGGTATATCTGTGCAGATCCGATTTTTTCCCAAAACTAAAACAATACCCCAAATTGTGGAAGAAAGGTAAAGATCTGACAAGCGGATAAGATTAACAGAGACGAGTGTAAAAAGAAGATTCAGACAAATATAATAATCATAAAAGCAGACAGAAATGAGGAAAATTAGGGTTTGGGGGAAGAAGCAGGATAGGCAAGAAGGCTGTGTTCGTCGATCCGAACTCTCACTCGCTTTCTCTCTCTAAAAAATTTTGTTTTTTTTTTGGGCTTCTTACTCTCTCTCTAAACGGTCTGTGTATGGTTAGACTTTGGCCACACACTGCTTTTCTTAAATCACGCGCGCGATGGGTGCCAATGGATCCGAAGGCGGTGATACACTCCGATATCACTCGCGAGTGGCGCGCGTGGTTCTGCTGATGGGAGCAACAAAAAGGAGTTTGATTCGCTCGTGAGCATGACGCGCTAAAATCTTCCGTCGTATATAGAACCACGTGTGGTTTCTTTTGTATTGTCGTCCGCCTCCTCTTTTAGTATTTGTGTCCTTTTATATTACTCCCTGCGTCCCCCAAAGTATGTTACGCTTTGACTTGCACGGATTTTAAGAAAAAATGTTGACTTAGTGTATAGTGTGTAAAAATTATAATGAGTGGAGTTAGAAAGGTGTAATGTTAGTGGAGATTGGGTTCCACTTAAAGGTATGTTGTGAGTGGAGATAATGTCCAAAAATAGAAAGTTTTGAATGTAAAACACGGACACCCCAAAAAGGAAATGCGTAACATACTTTGGGGGACGGAGGGAGTATTTCTTTTTGCCTTGCTCTCCTTGTCCGCATTTGAAATTTTTAGTGTTAATGAGTATAAATGCCCATTTTAAAATTTTGGATGTAAAAAATACCCAAAACATGAAGTTACATGTCAAAAATGCCCATTTGATTTTTTAAATATTTAAAAGTACATTGATTTCAACAATTCTTACACACTTACACACTTATATATTTAAATTGATTTAATAAATATATTCTTTCACACTTACATAGACCTCCCACAAGTATTTTTCTCTCGATTCCCATCAATTTCTCGTAGTATATGCCGTCCAAAGGGTCAAATTGAAGATATAAATCAGGTAATTGTCTTCTATATACCACTAAAAACATATTTAACAAATCAATTTTTGCTGAATTTGCTGCGTGGATCCACGAGGAAGGAGGTATGCGTCATTTACTAGAAATTATGTATCCGACTTCGGGTGATAATGCTGACATACGGGTCCCAGAAGAATATTTGGACAATTGGTTACTTCCAATGGTACCTCCTGATGCTACAACTTCAGATGTGTTTTGTGAAGAAAATCCGTTACTAGAAGAGTTGGCAGAAGGATCTATTTTTGATGATAAGGAGCAGCTTAGCCTTATAGGTGGTTTGTGGAATCTCGAACATAAAGCAGAATACCGAGTGACCAAATCAGACACAACTCGAATGTATTGAAAATGCAAGTGAAGCAGCGATTGCTCATTCAAGCTGCGAGCATCTTCTCCAGGAGGGTCGTGGATTGTAACGAAGTTTTGTGGCAAGCACACATGCGGAGATGGTATCACAAACATTGGACCGAAAAATGTCCACACAAAGGTGATCGGTGCGTATTTTGCAAAGAAAATGCGAAACACAAATGAAATCATAAAGCCCAAAGTTATCCAAAACGAGTTGATGAGTATGTTTGGTATGCAAGTGTCGTACGATGTGGCGCTGAGAGGTAGAAACCATGCTGTTGAGATGATATATGGTAAGTATCATGAATCATACCAACTACTGCCTGGTTATTTGCATATGTTAGAGGTGACAAATCCGGGCTTGATCACAGATATCGACATTGGTGCAGACAACAGGTTTCGTCATGTATTTGTGGCTCTTGGTGCTTGTAGATCAACATTTGGCTTGTGCATGAGGCCGGTAATAGTAGTTGACGGTACTCACTTGAAGAGAAAAAATAATGGCATTATGTTTGTTGCAGTTACAAAGGATGCAAATGAGCAAGTGTATCCGTTGGCTTATGGAATCGGCCCAATTGAGAATCATGAGTCTTGGGTATAGTTTATGACACGACTACGAAGAGCATATGGGAGCACGCCTCAAACATTGATTGTATCTGATCAACATGTGTCAATTGAGCATGCAGTGAGAGTTGTATTTTCTGAAGCAACTCATGGCCTTTGTTACTACCATCTTAGTAACAATTTAAAAAGATTTGGTAAGACTACGTTGGGGTTGTTTCAGAAGGCTGCATACACATATAAGCAATCCAAATTTCAGAAAAGAATGAATATGATTCAAGTTGGCAAGGTGCAAGCCTATAATCATTTGATGGATATTGGACCTGCAAAGTGGGCTCGGTCTATGTGTACTGTTCGAAGGTATAGCTTCTTAACATCCAATGCAGCTGAGAGCTTTAATCGTACACTTTTATGGGCTCGCCGTCTACCTATTTGTGCTTGCATCGAGGGAGTAAGACTGATTTGTGAGGATTGGTTCAGCAAACGACTTATAGCTGCTAAGAGGGAGAGACATCCACTTCCAGAAGAGGTAAGACGCAAATTGATGGTCCAAATCGAGAGATCTCATACATACAGAGCACTTCCACTAGGTGATGATCGATACCGAATTGAAACCAACAATCGATCATTGTTGGTAGACCTTGGAGTGTGGACATGTGAATGCATGAAATTTCAATACGAAGGGATACCGTGTTCTCATGCTATTGCAGCCATTACGTACGTATTTTTTTATCATGTATTTTAGAATTAATTTAGATTATGTATTTGAGAATTTATTTAAATATTATTATATGTGCAGGAAATCTGGAAGAACCGCAATTGATTTTGTAGCACACTACTACAAATCATCATCAGTTGTAGATGCATATAACAGTGTTATATCTCGAATTCCTCCGAAACAAAATTGGAATTTGCCCGATGATATTGCAACCATTGAGGTTTTGCCAAACAAAGCAATAAGAATGCCGGGTAGACCAAGGATGAGTAGACGTAGATCAGGAGCGGAAACATCTGGTAGACGTAGGAGAGGAAGCCGATGATGTCCTCATTGTGATATGACAGGACATACGGGTCCCAATTGTCCTCAATTCGATAATGATTTGTAATCAAAGACTTATTTTATGTTTTGAAGACTAATTTGTTGTGTCATTTTATGATTAGTGTAATTTTTTCAATTAATTCAAGTAATTTATTAGTGTAATTTTTTAGAAACATTCACTATATCCAATGAAAACTATGTGAAATTTTTGACATTCAAGACTTATTAGTGAAAATATTTATAATGATTTGTAGATGTGAATTTAACGAATAAGAGCAACAGCTCGACTGACCATTCTCGCCTATATAAGTTCTCCTCCCAAAATGGACTGGGTTCGAAACTTAGCAGGCTCATTTTTATGTTTTAGTAATGTTTGCAATTGATAAGTTTATAATGATTTGTAGATGTGAATTTAATGAATAAGAGTAACAGCTCGATTGGCCATTCTAGCCTATATAAGTTCTTCCATGATAATGGCCTGGGTTAGAATCTCAGCAGCCCCATTTTTAAAATTTTTAAAATTGCTAATAAATATTGTCTAAATATATAATTGTGGATGTTTATGTTTTATTTATGTTTTAGAATGATTTGTAGATGTTTATGTTTTATAAATATTGTCTAAATATATAATTGCTAATAAATATTGTAAAGCAACACAATATATATCAAATTAATAATAATCAAATAAATCGCAACACAATAACAAACATATGGTTTAGGAATAATATTTAAATACAAAGAGAGAAAATTCTTTGAGCCACTATTTTTCGATACGCCTTCACATTTTTGTTTCCCCAAATCATAGAAGGACTCCCACTGATATGTCGTTCAACGGTCATGCATAGATAAGGACCACAACTATGACTATCCTTTTGCTTGAATTGCTCTGAATCCGGAGGAGACTTCCAATGAAACCTTCCATCAGTATTAGACGCACCTATCTCCTGATGTTGATAATAGAACGAGTGTGCCAACACTATTGGCAAAAGAAAGTGTAAAGGTGCCAATGCTGTGAATCTCATTTTCTTCCCTTCACTATCCAGTTTGTGCCACAATGGGTCGTACAGAGTCATAAACCGATTGTACATATCACAAATAACGACCACATAATGCTTGTTGACGATACAGAGAAATATAATGTCACGCCCGCTTTCTACTAAGTCTAGTAAAGTCGGGAACGTGACTAATGAAAGGAATAAACGACGAGAGTAAGACAATGAATATTCCTCTCATAACATAAATCAAAGGTTCATCCCGTAAATTCATGAAGTCAGAGTCATAAGCTCGTTACATCACGTAACTAAATTAAAGAGTTTAAAACTCGGTCTTATTACATAATGGTCTAGCAGCGGAAATGTATGATCCTGTAACGAAATCCTACGTGTATGAAGACACGTAGAACCCCCAAGAGTCAGCTACTAGGAAACCGATAAAAAGCCCAACGTAGCACCCGTATCTTCTTCGTTCTTAACCTGCACGTTTAGAAATACATGCAGGGCTGAGTACAAATTGTACTCAGTAGACACGTGCCGAAATCGCACACTTACATATATAACTGTCAAGCCATTCTGAGTGATACATAGGGATTTTTGTCTCTAAAGCACCTATGTTCACAAAAGCATTTCTTTGAGAAAGTTTTAGTTTGACCATGGTCCTAATTCTTTTTGTAATCGACCATATCTGAACGTTATTTGTGCCGGGGAAGTGGCCACTTCCCACAGACACTTGATTCAAATTATTGGGGTCCAGTCAGGTCCTTAAATCTGGACCCATTCGACTTATTAACATGGCCCAAGAGTTTGGCCCGTTAAATCCATTTTTTTCAACCCAGCAAATGAATTAATTCGGCCCATGAACCGTAACCCGGCCCGGTTCTAGATTGTTCTAACCCAGCTCTGGACTTAGGGTTGAATACTATAGTCTACTCTCATCCTTTCTCTTCTCACGCCTCTCGTTACTCTTCCCCTGTCTATCTCTGTTCCATAACAGTCGGCGCCTCAGCCTCGTTGCGCACCCGACGGCAGTAGTTCCTGATCGCCGTCGTCGCCCGCCTCCTATCGCTCGCCGTGGCCTTCCCCTTTCTCGGGCGCGATGATCTCTTGTTCGGTGACAGAACTCGTCGAATTCCTTCAAGGTAGGGCTGACTTCTCCTTCCCTTTTCTCGATTTCTATACTTAGTGTTTTGATTCAAATTTTCCAGCTTCCTCTTACTACCTATTCTAAATTTCTTTCCTTTCTTTCTTTAGCTTGTTTCTGGAGAATCGATGTT